>ML099025.1:51979-73842 GCA_003697995.1 Taxidea taxus jeffersonii
TGAGGATCCAATAGTTACTAATCACTGACTAATCAAAATTGATATTTGGGGGTTAAAATTGATATCTGGGTTGCTCAGTCAGTTAAATATCTGTCGTTGGCTTGAATCATGATTCCAGAGCCCTAAGACTGAGCTCCTTGTTGGGCTCCCTGCTCAGAGAGGTCTGCTTATCTCTCTCCCTCTGTTGTTCCTCGTGCTTGTGCTCTCTCTCTATCTCTCTCTCAAATAAATAAATAATCTTAGTTTAAAGAATGTAAAAACATTGTTTTTAAAAAATGAAAAAAAAAAAAAAAAACCTCTGATATTTGAAAAAAAAAAAATTAAAATATTCCAGACAGGATTTTCAAATGACAACTCAAGCTACTAGTAAGACCAGTTAACACCTCCTACATGCTAATCATATGTCTAAGTATGATACATGTATTGACATTTTCAAATTCACAATAACCCTATTAAGTAGGTACTCTTTTTATCAAGGGTGAGGAAACAGGCATAGGACGGTAAAGTAGGACGGTAAAGTACTTTGTGCAAGTTCACACAGATAGAAAGTGGCAAGAGCCAAGATTCATACCAACTGTCTATTTTCAGAGTCTGAATTCTTATTCTCTATGCTATGCTGGGATCTTTCAGTATTGGAGGTAATCTGGAGTTTAAGTCTTATGGATCAGAATGAACCTGGGGAACCTCTACACTCAGCCCCAAACTGATGTTGGCATGATACCCAAATGGTTTATACAACTATTCCTATGCTCTAAGGATTTGAATTCCTTAAGAACATGAATTTAGCAGAACACATTTATAATCTGAACAGCTACCATATATTTAGACCAATATTTTTATCCCTTAGAAAATTTTCTAGTAATCCAACATAGGTGGGTAATGTGTGGTTACTCAATTGATCTAACTTCTTATTTTCTTTAAAAAAATATATTTATTTATTTGAGAGAGAGGGAGAGAGAGAGTGATAGAGAGAGAGCCCAAGAAGGGGGAGGAGCAGAGGGAGAGGGAGAAGTGGCTCCCTGATGAGCAGGGAGCCCGATGTGGGGCTCAATCCCAGGACCCTGGGATCATGACCTGAGCCAAAAGCTTAATGACTGAGCTACCCAGGTCCCCCTATCTCCTTTTTTTTTTACAATAATGAGAGCAAAATGATATTCCTCAAATGTACTATTGCATGTAGTATTAATCAAAGTGAAAATAAAGCACTCAAACCTGTATCAGAAATAGATTGGCTTCTATAATTTTCTTTTACCTTTTTATAAGATTATTTACTTGAGAGAAAAAGAGAGATCATGAGTAGGTGGGGGGGTCAGAGGGAGAAGAAGAATCAGACTCCGTGTTGAGCAGGGAGCTTGACTCAATGTTTGATCCTAGGACCCTAGGATCATGACCTGACCCAAAGGAAGACACTTAACCACTTGAACTACCCAGGTGCCCTTATTTAACTTTATTTTTTACTGTCTATTGAATAACTTTTCCTTTTGTAAGCCTAAAAGCAACTTGACTATGGGACTATATTTTATTCACATGAAAATATCAATATACATGGAAAAGCAGTAAAAGCACAGAAAAAGTACTGAAAAAATTTATAATATAATGTTGGTAGGTGTCTTGTTTCTCTGAAGTTCATTATTTGCCTATACAGTAGACTAATTAAAAGCAAAACTAGTGGGCATGTTTTAATTTTGCTATACTTTAACAAATAAAGGATCTTTGATGCCATTTATCAATATGTAACATAATTTAGGTGATAATCATTACTATTTTTTACTTTCCCTCAGTGCTACGATAGGTAAAATGAATGTCTTCACTTCTAGACCCCAAAGGGCTCCTTGAGCACATTTGTGCCCTATTCATCTTTGACTATACAGCATTTAATGCAGTGAATGGCTCTCAGTGTGTGTTCAATAATTTTCTGTTGAGATTGAGTCCAAGATGGTGGGGAAGTAGAACTGAATTTTGTCTGGTCCCAGGAATCCATCTAGATAGCTATCAACCCATTCTGAACACCTGTAAACTCAAAGGGAAATCAAATAAAAGAACAGCTGCAATTCTACAAATAGAAAAGTGACCACTTTCTGCAAAGGTAAAAGATGTGGAGAACTGAATCTGAGATGACATATCGGAAGATAGACCATAGGGGGAGATAGCCTCCCTCAGCCAACTACCAGCAAGTGATGGAGGAGTGGAGCACAAAATCAGAACTTTTAGAAGTCTCCTCCAGTGAAAGACATTGCTCAGGTGGCTATACAGGGGGAGGAATGCTTGCTGGGTTAGTGTGGTTTCAGGATCCTTGGGGTCACAGGAAGACTGGAGGTGTCTGGGTGTGGCAGAGCTCCCAGGTGTCTGAGTGGGGAAGCCAGCTGCAAAGAGTAAACCCAGGAGTGGGCTCACAGCTCCAGGTTGCCATGAATTGTGATCGTCAAGCAGGGGCCCAATGAGCAACAGAACCAGGGAGACAAACCTTCTTCATAAAGGAGGAGCAAATTTCAGGAATCTGCTGGGTTTGGAGACTCAAAATGGGGTTGTATGACTGAGATAGAAACACTGTCACAGGCCAGGTGAGCATGGACTGTGGTTGGAGACCAGGGAGACAGGAGTGATTGACTGCTTTTCTCTGAGGACTCACTGAGGAGTAGGGCCCCAAGCTTTCAGCTCCAAGGCTGGAGATTGGGAGGTGGCCACTTTCCTTTCTCATTCTCTAAAGCTGTATACAAAGTCTTCAGAGGAAAAAAAAAAACAAAACACATAGAGCAAACTGACTTCTCACACATAGAGATTACTCGGTCTGGCTTCTGGCAAAGGCAGTGCATTTCCATCTTTGGCAAAGACATTTGAGAATCAATGCAACAGGCCCAGCCCCTAGAAGATGTGCAAGAAATCCAGCCAAGACCAAGTTTACCGATCAAAGAGCATTGGAAAATTCCAGTGCTAGAGAAATACACCACATAGATCTCATGATTTTCCCCCAAGACTTTTAGTCTTTCAACTTTGTATACATATTTTTTAATTTTCCTTATTTTTGCTTTTCTTTTTTTTTTTCTAATTTTTCTTTCATTTGGCAACCAACTTCTTATTTTATCAACTCCTTTTTTAATCTTTTTTTAAAATTTTTCATTTGTTTACACTCACATTTCTTCCCTTCACTGTTTTTAATCTTATTTTGTGTGTATATACATATATATATGTATATATATATACACACATGTATATACACGCATATATGTATATATACATATATTTTTTTTCTTTCTTTAAAATTTTGGAATGCAGTTTCTATTAATAGACCAAAATACATCCAAAATCTAGTGTATGGTTCTGTTCTATTCACCCATCTTATCATATTATCTCTCTCTCTCACTCTCTCTTTTTCCTTCTTCCTTTTTATGATTTTGTTTTGTTTTGTTAGTCTTTTTTGATTTTCATCTTTCAACTTACATTCTACCCTTTCAATCTACTTAATTTTATTTTTGTATATATGTATTTCTTCCTTTACAATTTTGAGTTTCCTCTAACAAACCGACCAAAATACACTCAGGAGATAGTGTATTGCTCTGTTCTGTTCACCTGTTTATAACCCTTTCATTGTTGTTCTTGTTGTTGTTGTTTTCCTTTCTGTTTTGTTTTTTCTTCTAATTTCCATTTTTACAATTCTATCCTTTCATTGTATTTAGTTTTATTTTTGTACATATGTAAGTTTTTCTTTCATTAAAATTTTGGGATCTAGTTTTCTAAAAAAAATAGACCAAAATACACACAGGATCCAGTGTATTCTGCTCATCTGTCTGATTATATTCTTTGTTTGGTTGTTTTTTCCAGTTTGGGATCTCTTCTGATTTGTTTACTGCATATTTCTCTGGAGTAGTTGTTGACATTCTAGTATTTTGCTCTCTTGTTCATCTATTCTCTGGACAGATATACAGAAAGAAGAAAATGACCTCAAGAAAGAGAACAGGAGACAGTACTGACTGCCAGGGACCTAATCAATATGAATGTAAGTAAGATGTCCGAACTAAAGTTCAGAAAAGTAATTATAAATATTCTAATTGAGGCCTGGAAAAAGCATAAAAGACAGTAGAGAATCCCTTTCTGTAGAAATAAAATAATGGAAATCTAATCAAGTAAAAATTAAAAGGGCTATTAATAAGATGCAAAAAAAAATGGATGTTCTAACTGCTAGAATGAATGAGGCAGAAGAGAGAATTAGTGATATAGAAGATGAAAGATGGAGAATGAAGAAACCGATAAAAAGAGAGTTAAACAACACTGGATCATGGGGGGAGAATTCAAGAGATAAATGATACCGTAAAGAGAAACAATATTAGAATAATTGGGATCCCAGAAGAAGAGGAAAGAGAGAGAGGGTCAGAAGTTATATTCGAGCAAATTACAGTGGAGAACTTCCCTAATCTGGGGAAGGAAAGAGGCATCAAAATCCAGGAGGCACATAGAACACCCCTCAAGATCAATAAAAACAGGCCAACATCCTAACATATCATAATTAAACTGGCAAAAATAAGAGACAAAGAGAAAATCCTGACAGTAGCTCAGGACAAGAGGTCTGTAACTGACAGGCATATAAACATTAGATGGCAGCAGACATATTGATGGAGACTGAGCAGGCCAGAAAGGACAGTCATAATGAATTCAGGGTGTTAAATGAGAAAAAACATGCAGCCAATAATACTTTATCCAGCTAGAATGTCACTCAAAACAGGAGTGATAAAAAGTTTCGAGGACAAACAGAAACTAAAAGAGTTTGTAATCACCAGACCAGCCCAATGAGAAGTATTGAAAGGGGCATTTTAAGCAAAAAGAGATCCCAAAAGTAACATAAACTGAAAATAAACAGAAAGGGTATACAGTAATAGTCATCTTATAGTTAATACAATTGCACTAAATACATATATTTCAAAAGTTACCCTGAATAAAAATGGGGTAAATGGCCCAATCAAAGACATAGGGTATCAAATAGGTAGAAAAGCAAGACCCATCCATATTCTGTCTACAAGAGACTCATTGTAGACCCCAAACACCTTCAAATTTAAAGTGAGGGGATGGAAAACAATTTATCATCCTATTGGACATCAAAAGAAACCTGGGGTGGCCATCCTTATATCAGAAAAATTAGGTTTTAAACCAAAGAGTATAATAAGAGATAAGAAAGGACACCATATTACAATTAACTGTCTATCCAACAAGAAGAGCTAATAATTGTAAATATTTATGCTCCTAACAGAGGAGCAGCCAATTATATAAGACAATCAATAACTGAATTTTTTTTAAAGCATCAATAATAATACAATAGTAGGGGACTTTAACACCCCCCTCACTGCAATGAACACCTCATCTAACCAGAAGATCAAGGAAATGAGGGTTTTGAATTACACACTAGATTAGATGGACTTCATAGATATATTCAGAACATTTCATTCCAAAGCAACAGAATATATATTCTTCTCAAGTGTATATGGAATATTCTTCAAAATTGATCACATCCTGTCACAAATCAGGTCTCAGCCAGTATCAAAAGACTGGGATCATTCTCTGCATATTTTTGGACCACAATGTTTTCTGTTTTTGTTTTTGTTGTTGTTGCTGTTGTTTTGTTGTTGTTGTTTTAAGATTTTATTTATCTATCTGACAGAGAGAGATAACAAGTAGGCAGAGAGGCAGGCAGAGAGAGAGGGGGAAGCAGGCTCCCCACTTAGCAGAGAGCCCAATGTGGGCCTTGATCCCAGGACCTGAGATAATGATCTGAGCTGAGGGCAGAGGATTAACCCACTGAGCCACCCAGGTGCCCCTGGACCACAATGCTTTGAAACATGAACTCAATCACAAAAGTTGGAAAGCATTCAAATATGTGGATGCTAAAGAGCATCCTAATAAAGAATGAATGGGTCAATCAGGAAATTAAAGAAGAATTTTTAAAAACTCATGGAAACAAATGAAAATGAAAACACAAAATTGTTCAAAATTTTTGGGATGCAGCAAAGGTCCTAAGAGGGAAAGATACAGCACTATAACCTTTATGAATAAATAAGAAAGGTCTCAAATACACAGAATAATTCTACACCTAAAGGAGCAGGAGAAAGAACAACAAATAAAGCCTAAACCCAGCAGGGGAAGAGAAATAATAAAGATTAGAACAGAAATCAATGAAATAAAAACAAAACAAAACAACAACAACAACAACAAAAAACAAAAACATTCCAATGGATTAAAGAAACAAGGAGCTGATTCCTGAAAGAATTTATAAGATTGATAAGACTCTGGTCAGACTTATGAAAAATAAAAGATAAAGGACCCAAATGTATAAAATCATGAGTGAAAGAGTTCACAATAAATATCAAAGAGAAACAATTTTAAGAACATATTATGAACAATTTTATGCCAACAAATTAGACAATCTGGAAGAAATGGAAAATTCCTAGAGATGTATAAACTACCAAAATTGAACCAGAATGATATAGAAAACTTGACAGACATATATCTAGCAAGGAAATTGAAGCAGTAACCAAAAATCTTCCAACAAACAAGAGCACATGGCCAGTTGGCCTTCAAGTGGAATTCTACCAAACATTTAAAGAATAATTAATACTTATTCTTCTGAACCTGTTTAAAAAAAATCGAAAGGGAAAGAAAACTTCAAAACTCTTTTTATGAGGTCAATATTACCTTGATCCCAAAACCAGACAAAGACCCCAACAAAAAGAATTATAGACCAATAGCTTTGATGACCATGGATGTAAAACTTCTCACCAAGACACTAGCCAATAGGATCCAACAGTATATTAAAAGGATTATTCACCACATCCAGGTGGGATTTATTCTTGGGCTGCAAGGTTGGTTCAACATCTGCAAATCAATCAATGTGAAATGTTACATAAATAAAAGAAAGAACAAGAACCCTATGATCATCTCAATAGATGCTGAAAAGGTATCTGACAAAGTACATCATCCTTTCTTGATTAAATCTTTTCACAATGCAGGGGTAGAGGAACACTCCTCAGTATCATAAAAGCCATCTATGAAAAGTCCAAGGCAAATATTCTCAATGGGAGAAATGCTGAGAGCTTTTACCCTAAGTTTGGGAACTCAGCAGGGATGTCCAATATCACAACTGTTGTTCAATATAGTACTAGAAGTCCTACCCTCAGCAATCAGACAACAAAAATGAATAAAATGTATCTGAATCAGCAAAGAAGTCAGACTCTCACTCTTTGAAGATGACACAATGCTCTATGTGGAAAACGCAAAAAGACTCCACCCCCAAATTCCTAGGATTCATACATTAATTAAGCAAGTGGCAGGATATAAAATCAAAGCACAGTAATCAGTTGCATTTCTTTTTATTAAAAAGTTTTATTTATTTATTTCACAGAGAGATCACAAGTAGGCAGAGAGGCAGGCAGAGAGGCCCCATGCAGGGTTTGATCTCAGGCCCTGAGATCATGACCTGAGCTGAAGGAAGAGGCTTTAACCCACTGAGCCACCCAGGTGCCCCAATCAGTTGCATTTCTTTACACCAACAATGAGACAGAAGAAAGTTAACTTAAGGAGTCAATCCCATTTATAATTTTACCCAAAGAGATGAATTACCTAGGAATAAACCTAACCAAAGAGGTAAATGATCTATAATCAGAAAACCATAGAATATTCATGAAATAAATTGATGAAGACATAAATAAATGGAAAAACATTCCATGGTGATGGATTGGAAGAACAAATATTTTGAAAATATCTATATTACTTAGACCAATCTACACATTCAGTGCAATCCTTATCAAAATATCATCAACTTTTTTCACAGAGCTGGAACAAATAACACCAAAATATGCATGGAACCACAAAAGACCCCCAAATCACCAGGGGAATGTTGAAAAAGAAAACAAAGCTGTGGGCATCACAATGCCTGACTTCAGGCAACATTACAAAGCTGTAATCATGAAGACAGTATGGTACTGGCACAAAAACAGACACATAGATCAATGGAACAGAATAGAGAACCCAGAAATGGACCCTTGACTCTATGGCCAACTAATCTTTGACAAAGCAGGGAAGAACATCCAATGGAAAAAACAGTCTCTTAAATAAATTGTGCTGGGAAACTTGGACAGCCACAGCAGAAGAATGGAACTGGGCCAATATCTTATACCATACACAAAGATAAACTCAAAATGGATGAAAGACCTAATTGTGATGCAGGAATCTATCAAAATCCTTGAGGAGAACACAGGGAGCAACATTTTCTACCTCAGCCACAGCAACTTCTTCCTAGAAACATCACCAAAGGTAAGAGAAACAAAGGCAAACATGAACTATAGAGACTTCATCAAGATCAAAAGCTTTTGCACAGTAAAGGAAACAATCAACAAAACCAAAAGACAACGGATAGAATGGGAGATGATATTTGTAAATGATGTATCAGGTAAAGGGATAGTATCCAAAATATATAAAGAACTTATCAAACTCAACACCTAAAGAACAAACAATCCAATCAAGAAATGGGCAGAAGATATGAACAGACATTTTTGCAAAGAAGACATCCAAATGTCTATCAGACACATGAAAAAGTGCTCAACATCACTCAGCATCAGGGAAATACAAATCAAAACCACAACGAGGTAATATCTCACAGCTGTCAGAATGGCTGAAATTAAGAAATCAGGAAATGAAAGATGTTGACAAGGATGCAGAGAAAGGGGAACCCTCTTACATTCTTGGTGGGAATGCAAGCTGGTACAGCCACTTTGAAAAAAAAAAAACAAAACAAAACAGTATGGAGGTTCCTCAAATAGTTGAAAAGAGAGCTACCTTACAACCCAGGAATTATACTATTGGGCATTTATCTCAAAGAATTAGATGTAGTAATCCGAAGGGTACCTTCACCTCAATGCTTATAGCAGCAATGTCCACAAGAGCCAAGCTATGGAAAGAGCCTAGATGTCCACTGACAGATGAATAGGTAAATAAGATGTTATACATACAAGGAATATTATGCATCCATCAAAAATGAAATCCTGCCATTTACAATGACATGGATAGAACTGGAGGGTATTATGCTAAATGAAATAAGTTAATCGATGAAGGACAATTATCACACATCTCACTGATATGTCAAATTGAAGTAACAAAGCAGAGGATCATAGGGTAAGGGAGGGAAAAATTAAAACAAAATCAAATTAAGACAAAACATAGGAGACTCAATCTTAGGAATCAAACAGGGTTGCTGGAGAGGAGGGGGTTGGAGGATGGGATAACTGTGTGATGGACATTGAGGAGGGTATGTGTTGCAATGAGCGCTGGGTATTATATAAGACTGATGAATCACAGACTTGTTCCCCTGAGAAAAATAATATGTGGTAATTATTTGAATGTAATTTTTTTTAATTTAAAAAAATACGTTGAATTGGACTGTAAGGTTGAAAAACTAATAGTCATAGAACCTGTAGAGATATACATGAAGACACATAAGCAATAGAAACTATGGATTTCAAATCCTAAATTGTGCTTTATCAAGGATATCTGTCAAAGAATACAACATGCTTATTGTTTAATTCAGTCTATAGTTACTATACTAATAGTAACATTTATCTATTGCCTTCTAGTTGTCAGACGCTGCCGTCGAAATTTAGCATATTTATCTTTTAAGATTTTCATTAAGCCTGTGAGGCAGGCATTGCTACCACCCAAAGTAAGTTCAGAGAGGTTAAATAGCTTGCTCAAGGTCACTCAGTTAATATGTGATGGAGTTAGTATAAGAAACCTAAATCTGTATGTCTCCAGAGTCTATATTCTAGGATGATTTATGCTTTTGTCTGGAATTTTGAGCTGAAGCATGCATATATATTTTAAGAAAAACACATATACAGTTTAAGCAATGCCAATGAGAACTACATCGGAAATACCAAAGGATAAAATATCAAAGACAAAATGTGAGACATTAGGAAGAGGGTTTTTCTGTTTGGGAATTATTGGGTTGATTATCTAAATGTGTGCAACTTTTTATAGCATGAAGTTTTAAAGATTTAAAGGAAAAACAAAAGCATTCTGGAAACAGCTCATTCACTGCAGAGTGTTTTAAAAAGAATCAGTAATCAGAATCTATAGCAAGAAAAATTCAGAATGTTTTGAATGTAAAGTTAAACATAATGCAAGCACCTCCAAGAGTGGTATCCTTTATTACCTATATTTTAAAACTAGTTGAATCAAAAGGTCCTTGTCAACAGATTATTGAGAGACAACATTTCTAGGGAAAGTACATTGTGTGTGTGTGTGTGTGTGTGTGTGTGTGTGTGTGTGTGTGTGACATTGCTGCTACTAAACCAATTTCACAATGTTATTTATGATATATAAGCTTGCCTTCATTAACTCCCTTTATGCTTTTTTAAACTGAATAAAAAGGAGGAAATGTCAAGAGCCTTAACACTTCAACACCCTTCATCTCAGCTAATCCTCACAATATCAATAATGATATGGCCAATATTGTCCATTTTGCATATGTGAAAATAGCAGCACGAGGAGACTTGTATCAAAGTAGAATTAGAAACAACTTTCCTGGTAGTTGGGGTCATTGTTTCGTCCTCTATTAAGACAATGGTCTGGAAATTTTGGTCCAGTTTCCCTGCTTGAGTGTCTACTCATACACTTTCTAGTCTATCTAACAGATAAAAGTACTGACAGTTGTTGGAAAGAGTTACCAAACCAAAAATGAAGGAAAATCAGAAAAAAAAAAGCAGATGAGGAAACAAAACTAAACCAAATACTTTTTTTCACAATTTAAATTAAATTAGCCAACACAGTTCATCACTAATGTTCAATGATTATTCAGTTTTGTGTAAAACTCAGTGCTCATCACATCAGGTGTCCTACTTAATATCCATCACCCAGGTATCCCACCCCCCAACTCACCTCCCTTCTGTAACCCTCAGTTTGTTTCCAAGAGTCAAAGGTCTCTCATGGTTTCTCTCCCTCTCTGATTTCTGCCCATTCAGTTTTCCCTCCCTTCCCCTATGATCCTCAGCACTATTTCTTATATTTCACATATAAGTGAAACCATATGATAATTGTCTTCCTCAGATTGACTTATTTCACTTAGCATAATCCCCTCTGGTGTCATCCAACTCTGTGTAAATGGTAGGTATTCAACCTTTCTGATGGCTGAGTAATATTCCATTATATTTATGTGCCACATCTTCTTTATCTATTCATCTGTTGAAGGACATCTCGGCTCCTTCCACAGTTTGGTTATTATAGATATTGCTGATATGAACATTGGGATACTGGTACCCCTTAAGATCACTACATTTGAATCTTCGGGGTAAATGTTCAGTAGTGCAATTGCTGGGTTTTAGGATAGCTCTATTTTAAACTTTTTAAAGAACCTCCGTATTGTTTTCCAAAGTGTCTGTACTAGCTTGCATTCCCACCAAGACTGTAAGACAGTTCCCTTTCTCCACATCTTTGCCAATATTTGTTCCTTCCTATCTTGTTAATTTTTACCATTCTAACTGGTATAAGGTGGTACCTCATTGTGGTTTTGGTTTGTATTTCCCTGATAGCTAGTGATGTTGAACATTTTTTCATGTGTATGTTAGCCATTTGTACGTCTTCTGTGGAGAAGTGTCTGTTCATGTCTTCTGCTCATTTTTAACCGAATTTTTTGTGTGTGTGCCTGTGTGTGTGTGTGCATGTGTTGAGTTTGATAATTTCTTATAGATCTTGGATACCAGCCCTTTTTCTGATATGTCATTTGTAAATATCTTCTTTCATTCGTGGGTTTAATTTTAATTTAATTAAATTTATTTAATTTTAATTTTATTGACAGTTTCCTTTGCCGTGCAGAAGCTTTTTATATCAATGAAGTCCCAATATTTCATGTTTGCCTTTGTGTGTCCCTTATCTTTGGAAATGTGCCTAGCAAGAAGTTGCTGCAGCTGAAGTCGAAGAGGTTACTGCTTGTGTTCTCCTCCAGAATTTTGATGGATTCCGGTCTCACATTTAGGTCATTTATCTATTTTGAGTTATCTTTGTGTATGGTGTAAAAGAGTGATCCAGGTTCATTCTTCTGCATGAGGCTGTCCAAGTTTCCCAGCACAACTTATTGAAAAGGTTTTTTTTACCCCATTGTATATTCTTTCCTGCTTTGCCAAAGACCATAGAGTTGAGGGTCCATTTCTGGGTTCCCTATTCTGTTCCATTGATCTATGTGTCTGTTTTTGTGCCAGTGCCATCTGTCTTGATGATTACAGCTTTGCAATGTTGCTTGAACTTAGGCATTGTGATTCCCGCAGCTTTGTTTTCTTTTTCAACATTCCCCTGGTGATTTGGGGTCCTTTCTGGTTCCATGTAAATTTTAGTGTTATTTGTTCCAGTTCTGTGAAAAAAGATGATGCTTTTTGGGTTGGGGTTGCATTGAATATGTAGACTGCTCTGAGCAACATAGACATTTTTCCAATATTTATTCTTCCAGTCCATGAGAATGGAATATTTTTCCATCTCTTTGTGTCTTCCTCAATTTCTTTCATAAGTGTTCTGTAGTTTTTAGAGTGCAGATCCTTTGGCACTTTGGTTAGGTCTGTTCCTAGCTATTTATGCTTTTTGGTGTTATTGTAAATGGAATTGGTTCCTTAATTTTTCTTTCTATTGTAACATTTTTAGGGTATAGAAAAGCGACTGATTTCTGTGCATTGATTTTGTATCCTGCCACATTGCTGAATTGCTGTATGAATTCTAGTAACTGTGGGATGGAATTTTTTGGGTTTTCCACATAAGTATCATGTTGTCTGCAAAAATTGAGAGTTTGACTTCTTTGATCATTTGACTGCCTTATTTCTTTCATTGTCTGATTGCTGAGGCTAGGGTTGCTAGTACAATGTTGAATAATAGTGGTGAGAATGTTCATTCCTATTGTGTTCGTGATGTTAATGAGAAGCTCTCCATTCTCCCCACTGAGAATTATATTCTCTGTGGGCTTTTCATTTATGGTTTTTATAATATTGAAGAATGTTCCTTCTATTATTACCCTTTGAAGAGTTTTAATCAAAAATGGATCTTGTATTTTGTTAAATGCTTTTTCTGCATCAGTTGAGAAGATCCTATGGTTCTTGCTTGTAGTTACTGTGCTCTATCACGTTGATTGCTTTCTGAATGGTGAACCACCCTTGCATTCTAGGAATAAATCACACCCTTGCATTCTAGGAATAAATTACACCTGTTCATGATGGTGAATAGTCCTTTTAATATACTGTTGGACCTTATTGCCTAGTGTCTTGGTGAATATTTTGGCATCCATATTCATCAGGTCTATAATTTTCCTTTTTGGTGGAGTCTTTGTCTGGCTTGGGAATCAAGGTAATGGTGGCCTCATAGAATAATTTTGGAAGTTTTCTTTCCATTTTTGTTTTTTTGGAAACAACTTCAGGAGAATAAGTATGATTTCTTCTTTAAATATTTGGTTGAGTTCCCCTGGAAAGCCATTTGGTCCTCGACTCTTGTTCTTGGGGGGGATGAGGTTTTTGATTAGTACTTCAATTCTCTTACAGGTTATTGTTCTGTTTTTCGGATTGTCTGTTTCTTCCTGTTTCAGTATTGGTAGTTTATAAGTTTCCAGGAATGTATCTCATTCTTCCAGATTGTCTAATTTGCTGGTGTATAGTTGCTCATAATATGTTCTTAAAATTCTCTGTATTTCCTTTGCTGTTCATCATGATCTCTCCCCTTTCATTCCTGATTTTATTGATTTGGGTTATTTATTTTTCTTTTGGATAAATCTGGCCAGAGGTTTATTAATCTTATCTATTATTTCAAAGAACCAGCTTCTAGTTTCATTGATCTGTTCTACTGTTCTCCTGGTTTCTGTTTCATTGATTTCTGCTCTAATCTTTATTATTTCTCTTCTCCTGATCTGTTTGGTCCTTTTTTACTCTTCTTTCTCCAGATTTTTCAGGTGTAAGGTTAGCTTGTGCATTTTAGATTTTTTTTTAATTTTTTGACAGAGGCTTGTATTGTAATATACTTTTCTCTCAGGACTACCTTTGCTGTGTCTCCAGGATTTTGAATAGATGTGTTTTCATTCTCATTAGCTTCCATGAATAGAGAGATTAAAATTCTTCTTTAATTTCCTGGCTGACCCAATCATTCTAGAGCAGGATACTCTTTATTTTTTTTAAGATTTTATTTATTTATTTGACATAGAGAGAGAGAGAGATCACAAGTAAGTGGAGAGGCAGGCAGAGAGAGAGAGAGGAGGAAGCAGGCTCCCTGCTGAGCAGAGAGCCTGATGCGGGGCTCGATCCCAGAACCCTGGGATCATGGCCTGAGCCCAAAGCAGAGGCTTAACCCACTGAGCCACCCAGGTGCCCCCAGCAGGATACTCTTTAATCTCCAAGTGTTTGAGTCCCTTCCAAATTTCCTCTTGTGGTTTAGTTCAACTTTCAAAGCATTGTGGTCTGAAAATATGCAGGGAATAATCTCAATATTTTTATAACTGTTGAGACTTGACTTGTGACCCAGGATGTGAACTATTCTAGAGAATGTTCCATGTGCAATTGATATGAATGAGTGTTCTGTTGTTTTAGGTTGGAATGATTTTTATATCTGTGAAGTCCATCTGGTTCAGTGTGTCATTCAATGTCCTTGTTTTTTTGTTGATCTTTTTCTTAGATGATCTGTCCATTCCTGAGAGTGGGATGTTGAAGTGCCTTCCTATGAATGTATTATTATCAATGTGTTTCTTTATTTTGGTTATTAATTGGTTTATATAATTGGTTGCTCCCACGCCGGAGGCATAGATATTTAAAACTGTTAAATTTTCTTGTTGGATAAACCCTTTAAGTATGATATAGTGTCCCTCTACATCTCTTACTACAGTCCTTGGTTTAAAATCTAATTTGTCTGATATAAGAATTGCTACCCCAGCTCTCTTTTGATGTCCATTGGCATGGTGAATTGTTCTCCATCCCCTCACTTTCAATCTCGAGGTGTCTTTAAGTTCAAAATGAGTCTCTCGTAAACAGCATGTGGATGGGTCCTGCTTGTTTGTCCAATCTGATACACTGTGTCTTTTGATTGGAGCATTTAGTTCACTTACATTCAGCATAACTATTGAAATATATTAATTTGGTGCCATTGAATTGCCTTTAAAGTCCCCGTTTCTAGAGATTGTCTCTGTTTCTTTCTGGACTATGTTACTCTTGGACTCTCTTTTTGCTTAAAGGATCCCCCTTGATATTTCTTGCAGAGATGATTTAGTGGTCACATATTCTTTCAGTTTCTGTCTGTCCTGGAAGTTCTTCACCTCACATTCCATTCTAAATTATAGCCTCGTTGTATATAGTATTCTTGTCTGTATGTGCTTCTCGTTTTTTACCCTAGCTAATCATGACAGCCCTGTCTGGTCTGCCAGGTTTCTGTGGATAGGTCTGATATTAGTGTGATGTTCCTCCCTCTGTAGGTAAGGAGACTCTTGTCTTGAACTGCTCTCAGGATTCCCTAAATTTGCAAGCTTCAGTATTATATGTTGGCATATTGATCTATTTTTATTGATTTTGGGAGGGGTCTTATGTGTCGTTTGGACAAGAATAATTGTTTCCTTCTCCAGACTAGGGAAGTTCTCAGCTATTATTTTCTTGAATATACCTTCTGCATCCCCCACCCTCTTCATCCTCAGGTACCTCAGTAATTCTGACATTTGTTCACTTCAGTGCATCATTAATTTCTTGATCCCTTTCTTCATGGGCTCTTCATTATTTTTCTCTCTTTCCCTCAACTTCCTTACTTTCCATCAGCCTGTTTTCTAGATCACTTACTCTCTTCTCTTCCTCATTTGCTCTAGCTGTTAGAGCATCCAATTTAGACTCCATCTCTGTTAAAACATCTTTAATTTTGGCCTTATTATATCTCATTTTGCAGTAAGAAATTCTTTACTGTTTTTTTATGCTTTTTTTTCAAGCCCAGCTATTAACTTCATTATTGTTATCCTGAATTCCATCTCTGGCATCTTACTAATACCCATATCAATTAGATCTGTGGCAGAGAACATTACCTCTGGTTCTTTCTTTTGTTGTAAATCCCTCCTTCTAGTCATTTTACCCAGACAAGAATGGGCAAGCAAGTGAGCAGAATCTAAAATATGAATCATTCCCCAAGCAAAATACACAGTAGACAAATTCAAAACCGTCAGAAGCTGAAACAAAAACACAAAAACAAAGGAAAACAAAACAAAACAAAAAAAAAAAGTGGATTGAGAATATAATCTCACAGGGTGACAAAACAGGATGATCCACTTGTTCCTGAGTGATTTTGGTCTCTGTGTTAGAAGACACTAATTCCCAAAATTGTTAAGAAAGAAAGAAAGAAAAAAAATGTATGTATATACCAAAATAAAATTTAATAGAGTGAAAAAACGGACAAAAATGAACCACATATCTATAAGATGTAGATGTAAAAAAAAAATAAAAACTTAAAAAGGAGCTCAGAAATAGAATTGGTTGTACAAGAAACAAATTGCAATGGGATTTTAAAAAAAAAAAAAAGAAAAAAGTTTAGACCGAAAGATAAATGATCACAAAAACAAAACAAACAAACAAACAAAAACCCCTCAAGTTCAACATACTATTTTCCCCTGGTGTTGGAATTTACAGTACTATGTGTTCCATAAACTGGTTGTCCTATCTGTTCTTCCAGTTTCCTTCCTGGGGGAGGAAATTGCTGTGGGTCTTTTCAGGTGTCTGCTTGAGTGGAGTTGCACCATCCTTTGCCAGGGGGCTTGGATCAGTTTAAACTGGTCTCTGTGTGGCTTTTCTTCCCTGAAGGTTTTTTGTGCCTCCTTAGAGGATCAGAATTAAAATATCCATGGCTTGATGTCCAGACCCAGAGCCAAAAGTTCACTGTACTCCCTCTTCAATAAACCATCTGGGACAAACAGTCTTCAGTTTTGAATGTGACAAACTCTGTAGACTCCTGCGGTGTGTGTCCAACACAATCTTCCTGGGGGGAGTCTAAGAGACTTTGTTACTGCCCTTTGTGTGCTCTGGGGCTGAGAGTGGTCTCAGGTTTCTGCGGGTACCTGCTCTGCTGCTCCTGGGGGACAGCTGAGTGTCAGCCTATTGTCCTTTCTGGGGTTGCCACCCAGTTGCGAACACCTCCATCTCCTTCCCCAGGGGATGGCAGATAGTCCACACATTCCAATCCTTTTCAGGGTACTCAGGTAGATAGTGATCTCCTGATAGGCCCCACTCAGTTTATAGTGACCTGAACTGAGAGTCTCTTCCTGAGCTTGATGTAGGGGGGAAAAAGGCAGAAGAAATATTATTACATTTCCTTACTACCTATAGCTCATTGACAAGTCCTTAAATAGGCAGAAAGACATTCCTCTAGGGACTTAACAGATTTCTGTGGATAGGTCTGATATTAGTGTGATGTTCCTCCCTCTGTAGGTAAGGAGACTCTTGTCTTGAACTGCTCTCAGGATTCCCTAAATTTGCAAGCTTCAGTATTATATGTTGGCATATTGATCTATTTTTATTGATTTTGGGAGGGGTCCTATGTGTCTTTTGGACATGAATACTTGTTTCCTTCCCCAGACTAGGGAATTTCTCAGCTATTATTTTCTTGAATATACCTTCTGCACCCCCCACCCTCTTCATCCTCAGGTACCCCAGCAATTTTGACATTTGTTCATTTCAGTGCATCATTAATTTCTTGATACCTTTCTTCATGGGCTCTTCATTATTTTTCTCTCTTTCCCTCAACTTCCTTACTTTCCATCAGCCTGTTTTCTAGATCACTGTCTCAATGTTAATACTTTGCTAAGGGCAAAAGACAACCCTAGCCTAACCCTCCCTCCCAACACCCCACGTCAGGATCCAGTAAGTCTACTTTAACATATAATAATTCCTTTGGAAATTTCCTTTATCTTTAAACCTTATGACTAAATGACTTATGACTAAAGTTTTATTAGATGGTAGTAAATGACCTTTTCTCAACAATAGCTAACCCTTTTAAGGTCCTGGAAACCTCCTCTTCATGACCCTATTGCAGCTCTTTCTGCCCACGGGTCCTGTCCCCATGGTTTAATACAATCACATTTTTGCACCAAAGATGTCTCAATGATTCTTTCTTGGCCATCCCCTTTGAACCCTAACATCGTCTTTCCTACATCAAGCTCACTGAGTGTAACTTATTTCCCTGCTCTGCTGCTTGAGTACTCTACTGGCTCAGGCACCCCCATTAGTTCTGTGACTCCTGAGATCCTGAGACAACAGTGACCTACCTGGAATTCGGTCCTTTTCATCCCCTGAGCCTCTTTCAGACAGGGATGTCTCTCACTGGAACAGATTTGTAAGGGTTCTTATTTTGCCCTCCAGGTCCATTTCACTTTCTGGTAGCTCACTTATGGAGGCTCCCTCCCTTCCTCTTCTTTACCTTCTGATCTTTCCTTTCAGATTTATGTCTTCACACATCCTACCTTGCAAAAAGCAGTTGCTTTTCTACTTGTAGAGTTCAAGATATATTTTCTTACATCTCAGGCTGAATTCATGGGTGTTCAGAATGGTTTGATAGCTATCCAGCTAAATTCAAGGGATAAGATGAAATGAGATCTCCAACTCTTCTGCCACCTTGACTCACACCACCAATTACTTTTTAAAAAATTGATAATGTCTTTATTAATGAGGCTGAAGGACCTAAAGCTGTTCAGCTACCCTTCCGCCATACACTCTTTTCCATAACTGGTTTTAAGAGCCACTATCAGCCACTAGAATTATGCCAGGATTAAGAACTGTGTGAAAATCTGCATAAAGGAATTTGAGAGCTGTGTTGGTGTTTTTATCCTTTCTAAACTCTTCTCCAAACCCTTAAACAACAAAATTTGTATTATTTCACAAGTAATCATCCAGCAAACTCTGACCTTTGTTTATTTTTAAAATATCTTTGGGGAGAATAGAAATTCCTAGGGGGGGCAAAAGAGTAGCCACAGCAAGATAAATAGAAACTTCATATCCGTGTTGGATATCAGGGTTGTGTGTGTGTGTGTGTGTGCACGCATGTGTGCATATTTCTTAAATTGACATCAATGTGGATGAAGACAAAGTTAAACGTCTTGCAAAACATGAAAAAAAATATTTGCATTACGAGAAGAGATTTCCAATTCATTAAGTACTTTTTAATTACTTTAAAACTTCAACTTAACAAATCCACCAGAATGATAGTATTGACGTTTTCTAAATCATTTTTATCAAACTCTTTAACAGATTTGCCTATGAAAATAATATAATCAGTCTGAAGTTTCTTGGGATTATTAACCATTTGAGATGTTGAAAGTTTTGTATTGGTGAACCCATCAAACAGAAATATGCTTCTTTAGGACTGAAGTGATTACTGATTCACTGACCCATGATTATTTTCCTATATGAAAAACACAATTAGAAAAAGGGATTAAACACGTCCTTAAAAATCCCATAATTCAAATCAAATGAAACCTGATTTGCTTAGAACCCCCCCCCCCACCAACCCGAGGGACTGCATTACAACTGCAGCTATGGGATTATCATGAGATTAAATGTGAGGTGTTTTTTTTTGTTTGTTTGTTTGTTTTTGTTGGTTTTTTTTTTTGTTTTGTTTTTTTTATCAGCTGTTAGACTTTGCCATGACAGAGGAAGCACTCTCTAGGATAAGTATCAATTTGTGCACAGAGTTGGAAGCACATTGTCAGGATTTTGCTTGCCTTCTCAGCTGAGCCTAACACAGGGAACCCTAAATTTCAAGTTCAAATTTGAAAGTAGTACAGGGCATTCAGCCAAATTCACACTGTCAAGGAATGGCTTATCTATATACTTTCTCTTAACTTGTAATTGGTTGGCATTTTCTATGAAGTGGCTAGTGCAGGATTTCCAGATACCTTTGTTAAATGCCCTAATAGTCAAAATATCCTGAAAGTTCCCAGGAGTGTTTTATATATGCTCATGAACCTGGTTAATTGTTGATTGCATTTCTATGTTCTCTGTGTTCTGCCTTCTTTACCCTCAGTGATATACATTAATGATTTTTCTTGTGTTCAGAGAAGAGTGACTATGGGCACTCTTTCCTCTATTGGGATTCCTTGTCACATCTATAAAACCACCATTTCATAACATAATGGTACATATTCTTTGGAATCCTCAATATTCTTTAATCACCCTATGTTCATTGTAAGGATTGAACCAATGTCTTTTTCTCATGTAAATTTTAGGCATTTCTTCATATGAATATCCCAATATTTTGCACATTATTTAGTAAAACTATTTTTTTAGTGTTTTCCCTTTACTTAAAATGAGGCCTTCTGCCCCCTCCCAGACATAAGGCACATAAGATTCAGTCTGTGACATGAAGAGTCTACATAAAAATCCAAGTGATTAAACACCACATTTTCTATAGGTTCATATGATTTCAAATCTTTCTTCTCTTAGAAAGAAGACCCAGGCCCGTGTGCCAATAGATTTTTTATCAGGGATTGTGCCATTATTGGCACTTCCCAGATACATTAAGAAAAGTAGAAGCAACTAAAAAAAAAGTAGAAGCAACTAAAATGAAGTCTTAGTGATATTTGTTCTTACATGGTGTTGCTAATGAGTACAAAAATATGGGTGAGATGGTGCTGAAAACCCACGAGCTCAGTGTTCTTTTAATTTTACCTTGTTTTCCTATTAGACTGACTATCGAAAAGGTGGTATAAATGTATCCTGATACAATAGTTCTCAGTATTTTCCACCTAAACTCTTCACATGTATAAAACATTCTCTTATAATTATCTTTCCTCCTGTAACAATTCTTTAGGAATCTGGGCACTACGTATGGAGAGTTGTAGGAAGTAAAGGCATAGAACACATATCACAGAATCTGGACTTAGAGGAAGTATGTGTAATTTGAAAAACAACAACCACACACACACACAAAAAACAAAGCCCTGGAAATTTCTACAGGATCTTATACCTACTCTTGCTTCATAGAATCACTAATGTAGTGTGAAAGAGTAATGACATTTGGGGGATATCATGTTGTTGTTTGTTTGTTTTCACCTATGATCTATGATCCAAGCTATCTATTAATCCTTATTTTGCTATGACTTTTGGATTTCATCCTGTTTTTGATTATAAATTTTTGCTCTATGGAGGTTTTACATATTTTGATATAATTTTATCTTGTTTGGAAATGCTGTCTTAACCTAGTTTTGGGTTAAGGTCAGTTAATTCTTCTGAGCATCTGATTAAGTCCACACCCATCATCTTCCTTAACTGGGCTTTCACATTCTAGAATACTAATCACCTGGGGCTATGTACCAGACAAATAGGGATAGTTCCTTTGGCTCAGAGCCCACCAAAATTCAAACTATTCAAATTAGTGACTTTGTAAAAGACAGTGAAATCCAGCTACCCTCACTCCACTTGCCATATATAAGCTGCCTCCTATTGCTCCAGCTTGCTATTATCTTGTCCTCAGGTGCAATCCTCTTCAGGGCCCTGCCTTGCAGCCCTCTCTCCTTTGGAGCTGTAACAAAGAGTTCTGTGTTTCATCTATCTCAGTGACATTGTGGTAGGTCCTGCCATCAAAATGATCGTTAAATCTTATAAAGCACATGCTTTTACATCTTGTCCTTCCGTTGTATCTGACTTTACAATAATCTCTCCCAATCACATTCTTGTAAGAGTAGAATATAGTGGGACTTGGAACTAGACCTATGTGAATTCAAATTCTGGGTTTGACACTAATTATCTCTATTACCAGGAACAAGGTCCTGTCTCTCTGGGTCTCTGTTTCTTCATTTGTAAAGTAGAAGAATAAATAATAGTACCTGTTTCACAGTACTGTGGTAATAATTAAAC
>RCUC01117570.1:0-41076 GCA_003697995.1 Taxidea taxus jeffersonii
CCTGGGATCATGGCCTGAGCGGAAGGCAGAGGCTTTAACCCACTGAGCCACCCAGGCGCCCACGGGATGCCATTTCAACAATGATTTAGTTCAGCCTATATATTGTCTCAGAATGGCACGGTCTCAAAGCAAGAAAACACTCCGCGTCTTCTAGAACTACTCTGATGCCTCCCTATTCTGGGAGAAGACATGTGTCGCCAGCTTTCACGCCATCCGGTTCAATCTCTCCACCCTTTCCTTTAGAGCACGATCCAATAGCTATTCCTGCGGTGGCTTGCAGTACTTTTCCTTGAGATTTTTCCGGGAAGCATCCTGCCTCCTTCGGTTACAGTTTTGGCTGCACTCCTTGGAAGCAAAACCTGGTCCGAGAGGGGGGAGAAACCCTCTCTACCCACCTGTCCGTCCATGACGCTGTCGGCTACAGGGCATACTCTGGTCTCCAGCCTACTGATCTCATGACCCTCTCCATAGTTTTGCCTCCTTCAGAATGTCGCATCTTCAGATTGGCCTCCTTCCATCGGGAATACACACGGAAGTTTCCCTGCCTCCTGGCTCCCCATAGCTCCCCATAGCTCCATAGCTCGCTCATCTCTTGCCAAAGCCCCCCAAAACCATTTATTTCATGGCCTGGATGTACCCCAGTCTCTTTATCCATTCTCCTCCCGAGGGACTTCTCGATTGCCTCCGGGTTCAAGCTGTGACGAGTGAAGTGGCCATGAACGTCTGTGTGCAGGTTTCTGTGCAGACATCGGTTTTCAACACATTGGGGTCATTGATCCATACCAAGGAGCGGGATTGCTGTGCCGTACTGTAAGAGTAATACTGTTCGGCTTTGAAAGGCCATCGCCCATACTGCTGGCATTGTGGGGTGGGGAGCTGAGTAGAGGGCTGAGCACGGAAGGAGCAAGGTCATGAAGGAGGGAGAAGTCAAAGATGCTGGAAAGGAAGATGTCAGCGGGGCACACCCGTTTACCTCAGACCCTGAGGATGACATTGAGATGAGACCAGAGTAACAGGAAAAGGAGGAGCCTACAAATTTCTTTCGAAAATATTCCATGTCTTCTAGGGAGGCTTTCCAAGGGAATTGCCGTCTTTGGATGCTTTTAATTTAAGCTAAAGGCTAGTGTTGAGTGGAGGCTCAAGGAACCCAAGACAGGGAGAATGTCCCAGGAGACAGAGCGGGAATACAAGTTGTGCCATGTATCAAGGATCTAGATGCCATATTGGGTGTCAGGAAGAATCCAGCAGCCACCTTAATGTCTAGGGCACCTCCTCTGTGCTAAGGCCATGGGTATGTGTGCAAGTAAGACTATTCGAAGCGTATGTGGGCCATGCTAAAGTAAATTAGTCATCAAAGTGACCGGTACATATTTTTGGAAGATCGCCAATCCATATCGTTCCTTATACTGGACCTGTGCAGAAACAGTGGGGAATTCTGGGTGGTGACCTTGAACTCATCTGTCATGTGTCCATTCACCCATCTATGTGGTCATTCACACTGTCAGGCCAGCCATGATACCCAAACAGAAACTGTTCACCTCTCCCCAGAGGCTCATAGAACTGGAATAAGACATCACAGATGGTCATCCACTCCCATCATTCCATTGTCTGCTGAGATCATGGCTGCTATGTGAGTCACACATGACCCATTCCCTCTTCCTTTCTCTGCACAGCTGGGATGGGAATCACTTGTGGCATATGGAAACTGAATACTTCACAGAAATGATGGGATCAGTTGGTAATTTCAGCCAAGAGGAGAAAAGAGTTCCAGAGCAGGTGAAAAGTAAGCCCATTAAACCCAGAGGCCTCAGCACCCACTGAACAGAGCTCACACACAGTGAAGAGCTGGCCAGTCACCAGCGCTCATGGAGAGGACCTGGAAGAATCTGTAGCCTAAAACTCATTCCCTATCCGCTCCTCAAGGGTGAAAGGCAGACATGACTATTTCTAGATTCTGTGTATGGGGGCCCTAGATGCCTACTTCTGACTCTCACTGGGCTGAGGGAAGACAGAAGAAAATGTTACAATCATTGATTCTTACATTCATTTGTTCGTTCATTCAGTGTTTTGGGACAGTAACCATTGTCATCACTAAGGATGCAAAAAGCAAAAGCAGAATTTGTCCCTTTAAGAAGCTCACCATCTGGGGTGCCTGGGTGGCTCAATTGGTTAAAGTCGCTGTCTTCGGCTCAGGTCATGATCCCAGGGTCCTGGGATCGAGCCCCGCGTCGGGCTCTCTGCTCAGCAGGGAGCCTGTTTCCCCTCCTCTCTCTCTCTCTCTCTTTGCCTGCCTCTCTGCCTACTTGTGCTCTCTGTCTATCAAATAAGTAAATAAAATCTTTAAAAAAAAAACTCACCATCCATTGTTCAATAGAAAGTAATGGCCCTCACAATTGAGTGGGGTGTGTGCCTCTGTCTAGAGTCAGAAGCAGAGGGATCAGTGGTGACAGAAGGGAGGATATTCAAGACACTTCTTTAAAAGCAGTAGAAATTCTCAAAGCAGGTAGGGGAATAGGGTCTAATCTAGACGTGATAACTTATAAAAACAAATCCTATTTCTGTCACCCTTCTCTTGAGGCACGTGCTTCAACCACACTGACCTTGGACATGATTTGAAATCTCGGTAGCTCTGCCACCACAGAGCATTTCCATGTTCTCTGTGGCTTGCCTGAAATGCGTTTCTCCTCCAGAGTTATGGGGCTCATTCCTTTGCTGTCTCCATGACCTCTACTCGAGTGCCCCCTCCCCAGAGAGAGTTTCCCCCAACTTTTGCAAATAGCAGTCTCCTTCTCTCTGCCCTTCTCCTGTTCTACCTGTTTCTCCCAGCTCTTATATCTTCCAGAGTTGGACCCGCAGCTCAAGCTGGGTCTCTAAGTGACAGAGCATGTGCGTGTGTATGTGTGTGTGTGTGTGTGCACGCGCGTGTGTGTGTGTGTGCACCTGCGCATTTCCTTGACCTGCAGGCTTTCCGGGAAGATGAGCTGCTTTTCTTCAGAGACTACCTGTATATATCAACACCAGGCAAGCTGAACATCAAATATGAAAGAGGAAAACCATGAAGTCTTTAGAGGCATACACAAAGGCATGGTCTTATGATACAATGGAAATGGAAACATTTTTAACAAAAGTCAAGCAAAGTAGAAATCCTAAAAAAGGTTGAAGAATCAGGTCATAATACGAGAACTCCTGTTTATGCAAATGCATTATAAAAAGAAGGAAGAGAAAACCCTCGAGGTATAAAGTCTTATGTGCAACCAGTAGAAAGAAATTTCTTAGCAATAAATTTTTTAAGAAATGATCTCAAAAAGAAACAAACAGACCATGAACAGGTTTTTCATGAAAGATGAACTGGGAATTTCCAATGAATATTTAAAAAGATGCTCGCTTGCTAATAGTAGATTACATGCCAAACACAGGCAAGCACCATTTCCAACCCCACATTTAAGAATGGCAGGGAAAAAACAAAACCAAGCCAGGTGAGCTTGAATTGGAATAACGGGAACTTTCATTCCCTGTTAATGGGAACATCAACTGCATGTCAGTACACTGTGTAGCTGGATCAGTCCATTCCTGGTGTCAGGAATGCTCATGCAAGGCAAGGTGCAGATGTCTGTGAGCAATTTCCATATGAGCAAAGAACTGGAAGCACTTTGATTCCTGTTAGGAAGACACTGGGCAGGTTTGGAGGGGAGTTCCAGTGTGGATTCGTGCATAGCTGAAAAAGGAAATATTTGCATGCAGCAAGATGAGTGAAGCTCAGAAAGTAATATTGAAAACAATAAAATTCACACTGCAAAAGGATAGTCACACTGTGATTCTACTTCTATTAAAGACCCAAGGAGGAAACTCCGTGGTATTGTTGAGGACTGCATGTGCTGATGAAGGCAAGGGAAAGTCAAGGGGTTAAGACACATAGGGAAAGTAGACTGCTCTCTTTCGGGAGGTGGGTGATAAAGACAGGGGTGTGTTTTATTCTTTAAATTGTCTTGTGTATTATATATACACCTTGATTTGTATCATAGATTTCTCCAAACATCTATATTTATGCCAAGTGGGATTTACTTATAAAATTTGATACCATAAACTTCAAGAAGAAATCAACATTTCTGTGATCTTGAGATGGGGAAGACCTTTGACCCTGTTATGAACTGAATTGTGTCCCCCCAATTTCTATGGTGAAGACCTAATCCCTATGAGCTTAATAGGTGGCTATCGTGCAGATAGGGCCTTTAGGACGTGACAAAAGAAGGCTACTCAGGTGTGCTCTCACTCAACAGGACAGACGAACCGATTGGCTTGTCCTGAGGACCCTCTGCTCATCACCCCTACCTGTCCACAACGTGGGGCCCCAGCACCTGCCCATATTTCTGCATTCTCTCCCTCCAGGCTGTGGCCTCCAAAATGATTTTCAGAGGAAACATTATCAGCATTCCTCTTCTTCAATGTAACCACCTGATACAAGGAAGACCCACTTACTGATGTTACAAAAAATCCTACTGTCAAAAGGATGCACTGCAGCCCTGCATAAGTTTCCTGTTGCTGCCACAGCAAATTAGCACACATGTCTTCTGTGCAGTTCTGGAGTCCGAGACCCATTCCCCCTGCACCTTCTAAGGCAGGGTCTCTCATGTCTTCACCAGCATTTAGAGACCATGCACACTCCTTGGCCCACGGCCAGAGCCAGCTCTCACCTCACTCCTGCCTCTGCTGCTTTTCTCATCTCTTTCTGTGACTCTGACCCTCCTTCCTCTCCCACTTGTGAGGTGCGTATAATTACACTGCACAGCCATACACACACACACACACACACACACACACACACACACACACATAACTCAAGAGAATCTCCTCATGTCTACATCCTGAATTCAATCATATTAGAACATTTCCTTTTGCTGTGCGAAGTAATACCATCACATCTTCCCGGGAATAAGACATGGACACTTTTGGGGGGCTGCTATTTTGCCTACCATGCTGACTTTCTACCCAACGGTAACCCACTCAGCCACCCAGGTGCCCCGCTTTCTGCCCAACTTTAAAGAAAATTTACCTTGCACAGTTCAGAATTCATTTACTAAAACATGAGTTAAAGATAATATAACATCGGTAACAATCAGTAGAGATCACAATAGATAGACCTGGAACAATGCTTTCCCAATTTTTCAGCAGCAGGCCAGAAGGAGACAGAAGAGTCTAACAGCTCACATCTGTCATGGAATATTCTTGCAGGAGAAGACAAGGAAGGGCAGGTGGGACCAGCACAGCCTGTGATGAAAAAGTAGAGGACCCAGGTGAACACAGGCCCAGAATCCAGGGGAAGGACAGCCAGTCCTGCCTAAATCAGAGTTTATGCAAGAGGAGACCAAGGTAATGTGGGCAACAAAGACAGAAGTGAAATTATTATATTTCCTTACCACTACAGCCCATTGAGATATCCTTGAAACAAGCAGAGTGGCATTCCTCTAGGAATGCAACTGCCTCGATAATGATACTTTGCTAAGGCTAAAACAGAATCCTAACCCCACACTCCCCTCCCTCTGTCCCCACCCAGGATTCTGTAAGCCTAATTTAAGATATAAGATTTCCTTTAGAAATTTCCTTTATCTCTAAACCCCCCAAACATACATGTTTGCGCTCATTCCCCAACCATATGGCCCAAAGATATACATCTGAAGGGTCTCATGACAAAGGTTTTATTAGACGGTAATAAAGGACCTTGTGAGGTTCCTGTACTTACACTGAGTACCTAGTCCCCTCAAGGTCCTGGAAACCTTGCTTCCAAGTTCCTTAGTGAATTACAGTATCCCTAAACCCCTCCCAACATGAAGGTATATAATGGACCACTCGTCATGATTCCAGTGCAGCTCTTTCTGCCCATCGATCCTGTCCCCATGTTTTAATGAAATCACTGTTCTGCACCAAATATGTCTCAAGAATTCTTCCTGGCTATCAGCTTTGGACCCCAAGGTCTTTCCTATATCATATGGATCCCAATCTGGGGCTTTGAGTCCAGAGTCTCATCTGGACTTTGAGCTGGGGTGCGAACTTGGTGAGTACTTTGTCTCCTTTTCCCCTACTCTCATTCCCAGGGCTCTTCAAGGAGTCCGGTCTTACTGCAACACTTTCATGGTGATTTCTCCAGCAGCAATGCTCTAGCCCAGGGCTACTCGATGGGGAAGACAAAGCCTGCATTTTGGCTGGAAGTTAATACCCTGGCTGGGATGGGAATAAGACCCAGAAACCCAATACTCTCTCTTTATTCCTGTCCTTATACAAAATTGTCTATCTCTCCAGCATGGGACAGTCACCTAAGTCAACAGGACGGCTGCCAATCTTGACTCCTGTGTGGGGTTTCCTCCTGATTGATCTAATGTGATCCCCTTCACAGCCCTGGTCTAGTCACTTCTAGCCTGCAGGACCTCCACTGGGAGCTGGCCAAAACCAGTACCTGATTGAATTAAAACCCCAGTGGAATTAAAAGGCAACTGGGGATAGACTGTTTCCTAGGGAAGTTGGCTATAAAAACCACATGTGTTGGAATGTCACTTAGACCATAATGGATTTCCATCTTTACTGTTTTCCATCAATGTCCTCTCTTAACTCCTTAAATTACAAAATTGGATAATTTCCTCTGGTAAACTTTTCTGGTGTTTTCCATGGGTTAAAAAAGGCACGGCAATAATGCAACCTCCAGGACATATGATGGTTTGGCCTGGTATTTCTGTCGATTTACCAGGCACCCATCACTAGCCTAGGACAGGATGGGGAAGGAGAAGACATCAATGTCTTTTATGGCAGGAATGCCTTTGTGGTTTGGCAGGAGGTGATCAATAGCGATTCTTTGTTTGAGGGACACCTCTGGTCGCTTTTCAAACATGGAACCTCTGACTTATCTTGCGTGGTATGTCACCTGGGAGATGAGGCGGGGGGGATTAGTAATGGACCTTCTCTATTCTTCTGGAAGCATGGCCTCTGTAGGCTTCTTCATTTCCCAATAACTCTTCCTTGGGATGCCTTTTAACCCATTGGAAACAGTTTGTATTGCAATATTTAGGAAAGGACTAATCTCCTGTAACACTTTCTCGCCTCAGTAGGATCTATCAGTTCAATCTCTCTGGCAGAAAACATGGCTCTACATCAGCACCCCAACCTAAGGACCTCTTGCAGAATCTGTTTGTCCAAACGTGTAGGCTATTAAGCCCCCTCATGACATATTGGATAATTATCTCAATAGACCTCCTCCAAACAAACCCAGGTTGTTGGAGGAAACACAGGCTGTCCCAAGCAAAGGGGACACTGAATGTCTCTCACTGTTCTCCTCCTCCTCCTCATACATGTGGGGGCTTCTCTTTCACTCATTTCCCAGTTTAAGGGCTTTAACTGGAGCCAGCTGTGGTTAGTCTACCTCTGGGTGGGAAATTTAAGGAATATTCCTGAGCAGTTGCCTAAACTCCCTTTGTTTCAGGGCAATTCCCTGTCTTCTCCAGCCTGACTTCAACTGCCTAATCCACCTTGTTGGTTGTAAAATATGGTGTCTGCCATGTGGAACTGATGAACTCTAGAACCAGAAACCCTTTCTCTGCCTTCTGGCAGCAGTCTGTCTTTTCTGCCTCCCCCTTCTCATGTTTCTGCACCACTGTGGGTGTGGCCTGCATAATTGGCTTCTAGACCATCCCCGTGCTTCTGGCGCCACTGGTTCCTACTTCTCCTCTCACTGTCAAGGAGCAACAAGAGTACCCCTGGGACCTCAGCAATGCCCACTCCAGATTTCCCCACCTGTACCTCAGGGAAACATTGACAAGGGACACGATTCTGGTAGAACATAATTCACTATTTAAACTAATTTACCTTTGGGGTGCCTGTGTGGCTCAGTGGGTTAAGCCTCTGCCTGCGACTCAGGTCATGATCTCAGGGTCCTGGGATTGAGCCCTGCATCGGGCTCTCTGCTCAGTGGGGAGCCTGATTACCTTCCTCTGTCTCTGCCTGCCTCTCTGCCTACTTGTGATCTCTGACAAATAAATAAATACAGTCTTTATAAAAAATAAATGAATTAATTTACCTTTGTTGATTTAATTAAGATAGACATGTCTTTACAGTTATCAGCACCAAACCTGGAACTTCTATTCTTTTTTTTTTTTTTAAAGATTTTATTTATTTATTAGTTAGAGAGAGAGAGAGCACAGGCAGACAGAGAGGCAGGCAGAGGCAGAGGGAGAAGCAGACTCCCTGCCGAGCAAGGAGCCCGATGTGGGACTCGATCCCAGGACGCTGGGATCATGACCTGAGCCGAAGGCAGCTGCCCAACCAGCTGAGCCACCCAGGCGTCCCTATTCTTTTTTTTTTAAAGATTTTATTTATGTATTAGTTAGAGAGAGAGAGAGAGAGAGAGAGAGTGAGCACAGACAGACAGAGAGGAAGGCAGAGGCAGAGGGAGAAGCAGGCTCCCTGCCGAGCAAGGAGCCTGATGTGGGACTCGATCCCAGGATGCTGAGATCATGACCTGAGCTGAAGGCAGCTGCTTAACCAACTGAGCCACCCAGGCATCCCCTGGAACTTCTATTTTATCGAAGTTTGCTGAACGTCAAATAAGCTCTTATTATCTCTGTTTCAACTTGTTAGCAAAAGGATGACTTAAAATGACGGTTAATCTTGTTTCTCTCCAAGTTTTTATCCCTAGTTGTTAAGATAGCTTTCAAAGGCCTTGGAAACCAGAAACTTTAAAGTCTTGCTTGGATGAATAATGGGATTACATTCATTGGACATCACCATCTTTTCCAAATAGGATTGAATGCTAACGCATAGATTTCTGGAGGTAGGTTTGTACTTTTCACTACTCACTGCAAACAAACTAAGAATATTTGGGTCTGTTTGTAAACATGCTTTTTGCTTAACCAGTTCATAAACTTGTTATCTAGAGTTCTGGCGTGACAGTTCACAATTGGTTACTATTTAGTTTTCAATGGAGACTAAGGTTTCTTTTCTTTTTTTTTAAAGGAATTTATTTATTTATTGCACAGAGAGAGAGATCACAGAGAGAGAGAGAGAGAGGTTTCAACCTACTGAGCCACCCAGGAGGCCCTAAGGTTTCTAAGAGTGAAAAATTCTGCCTAATATAACTAAGACTCATGGAAATAAGAAAACAGCAACTCTCTATGTATAAGAAAGATATAAGGAATGGAAATATATTTTTTGATGAAAGTAAAAGGAGGTAATTTTGTCCTAAATGGCACTGGGTGCCTGGAAAGAAATGGCTTGGGAGAAGATCTGAATGCAAAGGAAAGTTGTAGAAGGTTTGTTAAGAGAAAACTTTGGAACAAAATTTTAAGTGTGGTCAGGACAGACTAAGATTGAAATGAATGGATTTTAAATGTCTGCTTTCTTTCTGTTAAAAAAGATAAATTTTCATGAAATGTTGGCCTGCTCTTGATAAGAAAATGTAAATAGTTGTTTTGTCTGCCTCTCTAGAAAAACAAGTTTCTATGTTTTGCCTGTATCAGGTCTTTAACATCGCTAATCCCCATAGGCCTGTACTTTAAAACTTTCTAAGGTTTTGACAAACTCCCCCAAAATCTAAATCATGAACAAAGTCTCGTTGACTAATTAGGCTTGTTTGTGTAGTATGTTACCTTCTGGCATAAGGTCATCATCACTCAATATTCTGGCTATGGAAGTGTTACCTGTCACTAAAATAACTGGATTTCTTTGTCAATTGCATCACAATTGCATATCAGATCGTTATCTATTTCTGGAGTTTTGTTGTTTATAATTTTTCTTGCTGTCTTGCAAAATGACTTTCATCTTTAAGGAGCTTCATAAAAAGTAGTTTTAGGAGTGGTGCCTGGGTGGCTCAGACAGTTGAAAGACTGCCTTCAGCTCAGGTTATGATCCCAAGTTCCTGAGATTGAGCCCCACATCAGGCTCCCTAGTCAGTGGAGAGCCTGCTTCTCCCTCTCCCTCTGCCTAGTGCTTTGCCTACTTGTGTGATCTCTCTCTCTCTCTCTCTCTCTCCCCCCCTTTGTGTCAAATAAATAAATACATAAAATCTTTTTAAAAAAGTACTTTTAGGAAAAATACAGGTACTCAGTATACTTAAGATCATAAAACTGAAATGGGTAAGAATTTCCAGAACTAGGGGCGACTGGGTGGCTCAGTGTGTTGGGGCCTCTGCCTTTGGCTCCAGTCGTGATCCTAGGGTCCTGAGATCAAGCCCCACATCAGTTTCTCTGCTTGGCAGGGATCCTGCCTCCCCCTCTCTTTCTGCCTGCCTCTCTGGAAAAAAATTTCCAGAACTAACTAAGGATGCATTCCAACTGAATAAGAATTAAGAACATGGGGGTGCCTGGGTGGCTCAGTGGTTTAAAGCCTCTGCCTTTGGCTGGGGTCATTGTCCCAGGGCCTGGCATCAAGCCCTGCATCGGGCTCTCCGCTCAGTGGGGAGCCTGCTTCCTCGTCTCTGCCTGCCTCTCTGCCTACTTGTGATATCTCCCTCTGTCAAATACATAAATAAAATCTTAAAAAAAAAAGAATTAGGAACATGGGACTAAGTGAAATAAAGGATGATTACATTTGGTGACTCCTGTTTGAAACATTACTGGTTTTCTAATGTTTACCCTTCCAGATGAAAGAAAATTTCTCTTAAAATAACTATGACTTATAGAAACATAGGTATTGATGAAGTATGCATATGTGAACCAACTGAGGCGTTTAACTTTTCTCTCTACTTGAACTCTCTGAAGTGCAGAAGATCTCAGTAAGTATTCTTTCATCCATGGCCATCACAGTCACACGCATAAATTCAATAAGAATCTCTTGTTGTAATAGGACGCCATTGGAAACATTGGTTATTTTACCAAGGCTTTGATTGGAATGTTATATTCCGGAGAGACATGCATAGACTCACATCTGACTAAATAGCTTTAAGGAATTTTGACTTTAGAAAACCTAGAACCATAAAGCTTCTAAGAAATGCCAGCCCAATACCTTGCTTAGAGCTTCCAGCAGCCTCACCAGGTGAGTAGAGAATGTCACTTCCTGGCATGTGCAGGAACCTTAGGATATATTGGGGACAACATGAAGAGAAAGTCATCCACCCAAATCTATAGCTATTGCAGGCATGTCTGATGGCAAGTACTTGGCTTGGCTTCTGGCCTGGTGAGGCTGATAAAAATTCCACCTAGAGATTCCTTATACAAAGTTCTGCAAGGCTGATTTTAAAAGATCTATCTGATCAATCACTATTCTTGCCGAGCTGATGTAAAAAATTATGCCAAGTTTGTTAAAACTCGACTTATTTCACAAACAAATTAGTCTTGATTTGGCTCTCTCTAGAAATTAGGGTTGTTTCTGAGAGAAAAATTATGTCTCAATAGCCCACCTTTGTGGCTGTTACCTCTTAATTGTGATTCTCTTTGAGTGATGTCTACATACGCTAGATACTTGAGGTCAACTCCACAAAAGTGGCCAGAATAGCTCATGTATAGATAATCTCCTTGCTTTTTATTCTGTGGGGATAATAACAGGACCCCATGGGCGTGTGATTATTTGAACACGTGGAAAATGGGATTGATTTCCCAACTGTATAAACCAGCCAACACTTTGACAAATCCTGGGTTAACAAAATCATTCTTTAAAATCCAGAGCATACCCAGCTCCATGGGGTTAACTATGGGCTTGGGGAGATGACAGATGACCCCACATTCTTTGTGATTGGACTGGATGATGCACTTGGGAATGCCCTTTTCTCTTGAGACAAGTCTTCTCCCACTTGCCAGTCATTCCTTATAATTAGGCTATTGGTCTAACTGTCCCTCAGAACAATGTATTTCTTAAACTATAAATGATAAGAAATTGTACCAGTCATGCAAGCATGCTTAAATATAACCTTCTTTATATTGTACTAGCAACAGGCCTCTGGGGGAGAGGATGATATACGTCCTTGAAGTGGAGCAGCAGGGAATGCCAAGCCTGCTCAGGGTGGAACGCCACCTGCTTCTTTTTTCTGTTATCTCCCTGTCTCCAGAGACCACCTGGGGTTAATTAGACAATCCCTTTGAATGTACTTCCTCAACTATAAATTCTATACCGCTTGACCAGGCATATCTTGCCTTTCTTATTTCTTATCTATAAGACTTATAATCAATGAATAACTCATATTCCTTCTTGTTTATCTACAAGGTATATGGTTAACGTACAGCTGTCTATGGCTCCTTTGTTAATTACTGTCTAGTATCCAGTAAAAATGAGACCGAGGAGTTGTTCATGGCGACAGTCATCTCTACCGCCGGCTGCTGCTCCCTCTTTCTTGCAGCTGACTTGTTTGTGCCTCATTTTTCTCTTGTGCGCCATCGAGAAGTGGCATATTGGTAAGGCTGGACCTCAAACAAATGGAGCTTCTTGATGGTTTTTCTCCCTTACTCATACTTGTCTAGAAGCCACCTCTATTAAGGCACAATTGCAAACAAAGGTTTTAGCCAGGTGTACAAAATCCCTCCTGGTCCAAAGATCCTCAAAGCTCACTATGGAACACTCCTGACTGTAATGAATTCACAGCAGGTCCAGAGTGTCTTAGAGACCAAAGGCCACCAACGGTTACTGGGAGGCTGACTTATTAAATACAGGGTATGCTTACAGATATGCCTGGAATAATACTTGAGGCCTCTCAAACTTTAAAGCTGGCCATCCTTATTCCTGGACCTGACCCATCATACTTCTGCATAACTGTTCAGAAGTTCTTGATCCTGCCTACTCTAGTCAAGCAGATTTGAAAGATGTCCCTATCAAAAATGCAGATAGCAGTTGGTTTACTGGTGGCAATAGTTTCAAGGAAAATGGAATAACAAAAGCTGGATATGCTACAGTGCTCACTCACGCTTTGTGATGCCCAAAGCCTTAACATGGAATATTTATACTGACTCCAAATATGCTTCCCTAGTCCTAAATACTCATGGAATAATTTGGAAAAAAGGGATTGTCATCAAGTCATAATTCCTGAATCAAATATGGACCTGAAATTATTAGTCTTCTTGAGGCTGGATACCTATCTAAATATGTAGCTATAATTCACCTTAAAGGACATCAAATGATATGACCTTAGAATCTAGAGGGAACAATTCACTAGACCATGAGGCCAAGCAGGCAACACAAAATAAAGAAATGTTAAGTCTTTTACCAGTCCTAAGCCTAATAAGGTCCTTAGGTCCAGTCCATTCACACCGAAAAGTTCACATAGCCCAGGAATGAGAATATTAAAAAAATGCACAGATCCTGCCTGTTTATAATGAGAAAAACTCTGGATCCCCAAAAATAACCAATGGAAGGGAATACAGGTTTACACCAGGTTACTGATTTGGGTTAAAAGGCCACTGAGGTGACCACAACTTTTCTAAGAGAAATTGTCCCTAGGTTTGGACTCCTTTGGTTCCTACAAAGTGGTAACAAACTATTTCTTGTTATGTAAATTCAAAAGCTCACCCTCCAAAACTCAATAGCCATTGACTGCGGTTAAAGAAGGCCCTAAATTAGATGACTGTTTCCTAAGAGACCAAATGGCTATGCAGCTCTGACCTGAGTCCACAGCCTGGATGCACGGACACATTATTAAAACCATTGCCAACACAACCTACCTTCCAAATTTAAAATGATGATGGGCACGTTCTGTGTCTCATTAGTATGACCACCTAACATCCATCCACCTTTGTTCCCTTTTTGGAACTTGAGAATGCTGTTTGACACACAGAAGGAAGTTCTTAATAAGTACATAGTCAAGGCCCTCAGTGATACCCAAAACAAGGTTTCACTGTTAAATAACTGAAATGACAGAAATGTGTAAAACAGTTCTACTAAACAGAATGGCATTAGATGCTTTAAGTACTGCACAAAGTGGAACTTGTGCTACCATAATAACAGAATGCTCCATATACATTCCATAAGATGCTTCTGGGTATTCTGACATGAACACTCAAATTGGTGCCTTTAATGATCTCTCTCTTTACTTTAACGAGTGCTTAAACTACTGGACAGGAAAATGATTTTTGTCAGCCATCAAAGGATGCTTATTTGGGCTTCTTTTTCTTTTTATTATTCTAAGCATGCTTGGCTGTTCTCTCCCATATCTCTCCACTGGGTGCTGAGAACCCTTCACTACCCTACCTTCAAGCCCACAGTTAATCCTTTCTACTTGGGAAGATCCACACATGCAGTCTCATTTGGATTCAACTCTCTCTGCATTCATAAATTCTGTATCGATATAAGCCCCAACTCACCAATGTTGACCCTTGGGTAGGGACATCTCTACACCCCTATTCAGCAGAAAGTAGTTACAGAAGATGAGACTTTCCCCCCTCAGCAACCTTAAAGATTTAAGAGTCAAAATTGTTCAGGGGGAAAAGATGTGGGAAACAAAGGCAGAAAAGAAATTATTAAATCTCCTTACCACCTATAGCCCATTGACAAGTCGTTGAAACAAGCAGTGTGACATTCCTTTAGGGACTCAACTGCCTAGATGTTGACACTTTGTTAGGGACAAAAGGCAACCTTAGCCTGACCCTCCCCCCACTCCCAAGAATCCTGTAAGCCTACATTAAATTATAAGAATTCCTTTAGAGAGGCGCCTGGGTAACTCAGTCATAAAGCCTCTGCCTTTGTCTCAGGTCATGATTCCAGGGTCCTGGGATTGAGCCCCACATCACGGCTGCCCCACCGCCGAGCAAGCAGGGAGCCTACTTCTCCCTCTCCGACTCCCCCTGCTTGTGTTCCCTCTCTCACTGTGTCTCTCTCTGTCAAATAAATAAATAAAATTAAAAAAAAAAAAGAATTCCTTTAGGAGTTCCCTTTATCTGTAAATCCCCAATCATCCCCCAGGCATATGGTCCACCCATATACATCTGAAGGGTCTCATGACTAATGTTTTATTAGACAATAATAAGTGACCTTTTCCTAGCAATGGCTAACCTCCTCAAGGTCCTGGAAACCTTGCTTCCAAGTTTCTTAGAGACTTACACTATCCCTAAACCATTCCCAACTTGAGTATATCATCAGTTACCTGTCACAATCAGAGTGCAGCTCTTTCTGCCCACAGGTCCTGTCCCTATGTTTTAATAAAATCATCTTTCTCCCCCAAAGATGTCTCAATAATTTTTTCCTGACCGTTGGCTCAAACCCTAACATCTTTCCTTTATCACAAAACACTAGGCCCCATGAAGGAGGTTTGACACCAAGTAGCTGTGGGTGTAGATTTTCCTCAGATGCTATGGGCTCCTCACTTCAGTTGACTTGTGCAAGGGCCCTGCCTTCCTTCCCCTCTGTTCTCACCATGGCTCCTTGATCTTGAGTCAATTCAAAACAAACACAAAACCAGACTGAAACAGCAGGAGATCAGCACCACTGCGGTAAAGGAGAAAGGCTGGGAAGTCAAAAAGCCTTTAGTTAGGAAGGATGAGGCCTATTTTGTTTTTCAGAGGCCAGGAAAAGGGCAGGGAGCTGTGACTTGCTTCTGGCCTGGGTCCAGGACTGAATGGCCTCTGGCAGTGACCTGCTCTGTGTGGGCTCCTGGTGATGTAGACATGTTGGGGTTTGATGCCCATAGCCAAGAAAGAATTCTTGAGATATCCTGGATGCAAAAAGGGTGGTTTCATTAAAGCACAGGGGCAGGACCCATGGGCAGAAAGAGCTGTAATGGGGTTGTGACAGGTAACTGATGACATACTCAGGTTGGGAGCAGGTCAGGGACAGTATAAGTCTCTAAGGAATTTTGGAAGCAAACTTTCCAGGACCTGGAGGGGTTAGCTGTTGTTGGAAATGTGTCATTTACTACTGTTCAGTAAAAAGCCAGTCATGAGAGGCTTCAGATGTTCATCAGTGGGCCATATAGTTGGATTATGATCGCAAACATGTATCTTGGGACTAGAGAGAAGGAAAATTTCCCAAGGAATTTTTCTATCTTTAAAAGTAGGCTCATAGGATCCTGGGGGGTTGCTCTAAGATTGTCTTTGCCCTAGGCAAAAAGTAATCATGGAGGCCTCTGATGTCCCAGAGGAAGGTCACTCCACCTGTTGCAAGGACTTGTCAATGAAATGTAGGCGGTAAGGAACTTTTTCTTTTACTATTACTTCCCAGCTCACTGCCACCAACCCTCCTCAGACTCCCCCAAGCCCACCCAGCACAATCTGGGGAGAATGGGGCCTCCTGACTCCAAGAAGCACTGAAGCACTGAGAACCAGTGCCTCCAGGGGCCTTAAGTTTCTGCAAGGACTGCAGCCTGCCCTCCTGGGTGTTTGGGAAGGAATGAATGGCAGTAGTGGAGACTCTCCAGGCCTTCCAGCTTCTCACCAGCAGGGAGGCTGAGCCAGACCCCTTAAGGAGGGCCCTTTCAATACCCAGAGGAGTACATCTCTAGAAGAATGGTGAACCTGGGCTGCAGGAGCCAGAGGAGTGCGGTGCAGGTTGACATCTTGGAGGCCCAGTTGCTTGGGACACAGTTGCTGTTTGGTGGTCCCTGACCACTTCTCTTCAGGGACACGCCGCCACACAAGCCCCACTGTGACCAAATGCATGCCCAGGGCGGGGCTTGTGCACGGAAGGTAGCGAGGAGGACCTGGCAGCACCCCAGAAGCCCCAAGCCCTGATGCTCAGCTGGGGGCTCAGCAAGCCCCTTGGAAGAGGCGGTTCGGGGAGAAGGAGGAGCTGCAGCTAGATTGCCGAGTGCTCCCTTCTAACTGGCCTACCCCAGTTGCAAGCACCAGGGTTCCAAAAGCAGTGCACAGGCTTCAGGGCGGGTTGGGGGATGGAGCCTGGCCCACAGGAATCCCTGCCCGAAGGTCGAGGAGCCTCGGCCAGCCGCGGAACCTCCTGCCTCCACTGCTTCCCTCTGTGCACCCAAGACCCTGGCCACCCAAGGCTCGAAGCAGCTTAAGGCCCCAAGCAGACTTCACCCCTCTCCCTGCCTCCTCCAGAGCTCTCTAGTTGTGGTGCCTGGGGCTGCGTGGGTGTACCCAGGGCTCAGGCTCTTTTGGCACTTTTGGGATAGCAGAGTTGATGGACTTTAGCTGGGTGCTCAGCTGGCCTGCCAATTTCTTACACTGGGCAAAAAAGATTCTTTCACATATTTGGTATAAGGTGTCTGCACCTCTCCCCCACCCCTGCCGCAAAAATAAGATGTTCGGTAATGAACATGTAAGTTATCATTAGGCGTCTGCTGTGAGCCTTCGGGCTTGTCACAGCCTCAGACCAGACCCCCTCTCTGTAGACAAAGCACAAATGACCTGCTAGACTCCGTTAGGCCGTAGCAGTGAGAAAAGCTGGACTCTTCGGGTCCCAATAAGCACAGGAGATGGGAGGATGGAAAGGTGCCTTTCTGTTCTTCTTGGAACCACAGTAGGGAGCGGTGACTTGATGGATGAGGAAAGTATCTTTATCCAGTAAATAAATGGTGCTCAAAACTGTGGGTGCCAAGTCCAGGCACCTTCACTCACTCCTGGTGGCTGCCACCAGGCAGGATGAGATGTGCATGAGCAGGGTAGGTAGACGTCCTGGGTGAGGATATGTTTCTTCACACATGGATCAGGTCTTAGGAGTGTTTTCTCACACATGGCTACTACAATCAGTTCATTTTGGAACGGGTAGTCTCTGAAGCTGATTATTGTCACTGTTGATCTACAGCCAATTTCTTCCTCTAACCTCTTTTGGTAGAACCTATAAGCTAAGAATGTTTTTTATACTTTTTAGTGGTTGAAAAAAATTTTCAGACAAAAGACTAAAAAATTAGATGATTCCTAAATGTGAGGGTTCATAAACAATGTTTTATTTGAATACAGCCACCTTCCTATATCTACCTTATCGCTGTGGCTGCTTTCTGGCTACAATGGCAGAGGTAAGGATGCAACAGAGGACATATGGAAAAATCTAAAATATTAACTGGCTGGTCCTTGATAGAAGTTGGCTAACCCCTGCTTTAGACAAGTGCCATTTTGAAAATATGCAACTGAAGTTATACTTAAAGGCACTTTAACTTTTACTGAATGTTGCCACTTACAAGTGTCCTTGGCATAAAGGTAAAAATGTTTACATTTTTTCTCAGAGCATCTGGCTAGCTCAGTCAATAGAGCGTGGGACTCTTGATCTGTGGGTTGTGAGTTTGAGCCCCACATTGGGTGTAAAGATTACTCAAAAATAATGTCTTTTTTTTAAAAAGGATTTTTTAAAAAAAATTTTTATTTATTTATTTGACACACACACAGAGAGAACACAAGCAGGCAGAGTGGCAAGCAGAGGCAGAGAGAGAAGCAGGCTCTACGCTGAGCAAGAAGCCTGATGTGGGACTTGAACAGAAGCACCCAGGTGTCCCCCAAAATACTGTCTTTAAAAAACGTTTACATTTCTTTCAGTAATATTGGTTCAAAACAACATGAAAACATCAAATATGCAAGTGTTGCTGCCCTAGGGAGGGGAAATCTATCTGCTGCCTTCTTTCATCTAAGAAATAATCACAAATCAAAAAAAAACAAAAGGAAATACTCACAAATCAGTATAACTGAAATAGAGACCTCATCTGAATTAGCCTCGACCACAAAAACTGCCAGGTATTTCTGTGCATCCAGGTGTCTAAAGCTGGGGGAGTATTGCTTTTGGATTTTGCTTTGGCGTCATCCCTTTTGACTGTGGCATGTTTCCAATGTTGGTTGATCATGGCCAATTTTTTAAATACAAATATTTTGATAGAATACTATCGGAACTTACACTTGGAGTAAAGCATAAAGCATACTCCACAATATATTCACACCCAATGAAATAATACTTATTTCATGTAACTTATAAAATAATACTTATTTCATGTAATTTATAAAACCTTTACAACAATGAAAATAATCTCTTATTAGAAATTTATTATTTTTCTGCTATTAAATACAAAATGTACCAAGTGTTTTCATCCAGCTTCTAGGTATTCTTGAACCTGATGAAATTTGCACCTTCTTAAAACTGCATTATATGGGGCGCCTGGGTGGCTCAGCGGGTTAAGGCCTCTGCCTTCGGCTCAGGTCATGATCCCAGAGTCCTGGGATCGAGCCCCGCATCGGGCTCTCTGCTCCGCGGGGAGCCTGCTTCCTCCTCTCTCTCTCTCTCTGCCTGCCTCTCTGCCTACTTGTGATCTCTGTCAAATAAATAAATAAAATCTTAAAAAAAAAGATTTAATTAAAAAAACTGCATTATAGATACAAATACAAAGTGTATTTGGGTTGTGCATTTATAGAATACATTCTAATTCAACATTATCCATAGTGTATGTAGCCTATCACATAGTTTGGAGAATGTTGGTTTTATGGCAATAATGTGTTATGTTGAGTTGCTTTGGATTACTTAAAATTAAGTTAGAATAAAGTGAGCAACCCGATGTAATGATCCAAAGAGATATCTTCTTACTGAGTATCCTTTCAAATGGTAACACATTTATTCTTGAATAAAATACATGATAAATAGAAAAGCATGTACAGCAGATTTTCTGTTCTTATAAAACCTATTATTTTCAAAAATATATTTTGGAATTCAAAAAGTTAACTTTGAAAGTACTTCTTTTGCCATACAGTGAAAAAGAAACCTGGCTCTTAGCAAAGGAAAGCTATCTTTGCTCTCCTATGATCTTGGAGAATAGCTTTTCAAAAGCTCCTAATTTTGTAAAATATTTTTAATAATCCAGTCTTAATGAACACATGCAGGCTTTCAAAGTTCTAGAATTGGCAATGTTACAGCATCATTTTCATTTTATAAAGTGTCATGTTTTCATTGTAGACTAGTCACAAACATTTTGTAATTATGCAATGTGTAAATGTGACCTTCTTAATTTAGAAATTTTTATTTTGCAGTGTATTTTTATTATTACATTGGGATGTAGACTTTTAAAAAAGATTTTATATTTATTTATTTGACACAGAGATCACAAGTAGGCAGAGAGGCATGGGTGGGTACTGAGCAGAGAGCCCGATGCAGGGCTTGATCCCAGGACCCTGAGATCATGACCTGAGCTGAAGGCAGAGGCTTAACCCAATGAGCCACCCAGGCACCCGTAGAATGTAGACTTTGATGCAGATAATAACAGTGCATTTTTTACAACTTACTACTTCATAATCCAAGCTCTGAAATATTAGAAGTTCTCTGTAAGCATTTGTTAAAATTGAAAAATTGATAAATGACTAAATAAAGTGTGTTAGATGATCCGTCTCCTGCATGGCATACATATGCCATTGATTCCTGAGTCACATTTTCCCTTTAGGATCAGAAAGATGCTATGGGCTCTCTCCCTTATTCTCCTGTGTGTGCATGTATATGCATGTGTGTGTGTTTCTCCATTCTTCCTCACACCTCTAGACTTCCTATTGGCCTCCATGTTTCATGAGAACAATGGCCATGACAGTAGCGACCAGCCTGTGGCCTCTGTTTGCCTTGTGTCTTTGGGAGTTGAGTGCACACAGAGTTTTTATGAAGGATTCAGTGCAAAGGTTCACTTATCCCCTTGGCTTCTACCTGCTGTGCAAAGGAACAATCTTCCCTTGGGAAAGAAACCCAAGGCTCCTGGAGTAGACTGTGCTGCGGAGGTTGAGACGACGGGCAAACCCTGTTTTGGGAAACTGAGACAGCTGAGTGAATGGCTAGGGGCTTCCTGTATGAGGGAAGAGGCTGAGGTTCAGGGTCCTACTTGCCCCTGGGACTGGGTGGAGCTGAGGCTGAGGGGATGGGATGCTAGCTGCCTGCCCAAGAACTGAGTAGGAGAGAGCAAAAATCAGGAGATGGGGCCCATTTTTGTTTCTGAAGACAGTCTCCTCTCTCACTAATGATACCAAATATATGGGAGACTTTAGTTTTGTTTCTCAAAATTGCTTCAGGTATCCTAATCCCTTGTCTTTCCATATACATTTTAAAAAATGCATTAACTTTTTTTTCCCACCTTGGAAGTTCTACAACCTGCTATTTTTATTCACCAGTTTATCATCGACATCTTTCCATGTTAGTACTTACAGATCTACCTAGTTTTCAAAAACATAAAGAAACCAATACATAAATTGATAAGATTGCATTGCATGGATGTACTGGAATTTATTTACCTAGTGCCGCTTAATGGCAATTGTTCCAAGTATTCAGTTTGCACCATAAGTAAGGCTGATATCAAGGTTTTTATTACTGTTGAATAACACAAATTCAACTGAGTAAATTTTAAAGATCTCATTGGCCTTATTTTTTTAAAGATTTTTTGTTTATTTATTTGACAAACAGAGATCACAAGTAGGCAGAGAGGAAGGCAGAGAGAGAGGAGGAAGAAGGCTCCCCGCTCAACAGGGAGCCCGATGCGGGGCTCGGTCCCAGGACCCCGGGATCACGACCCGAGCCAAAGGCAGAGGTTTTAACCCACTGAGCCACCCAGGTGCCCCCTCATTGGCCTTATTAATTGATTCATGAATTGTGCAGCAACCCAACTAGCAAGGAGAAAGCAGCTCCCAAGAACTATAGAAAAGGACATTTGTGGCAAAAAATCCATCGTTGTAGGCAAAGTGGCCCTCTCAAGGGGAATGGAAGAGATCTAGCAATAAACTTGCTAGAGCTGACCAGGAAATTCCAAGTTGACTGGTTAAAGGTTACATATCTGCGGGTTGAAATTGCAGTCAGGTTAGGTATTGGTCTTGGTTGAAAGACTTGGGACCTAAGTGTCACCATTCGGGGCCTGTGGTTTTCTTTTTAACATTCTGCATCTATTTGCACAGTATTTCCACACTTGTCTTTTGACTTTTTGACTTGGTATATGTCAAGATCAACTTTGCTTAAACTCTCTGTGTTCAAATTTATCACTCTTTCCTTTGTGGCTTGCAGAGTTGAAGAGTTGATTTTTTTTTTTATGGTTTAGAAAGATATCTTTTCTGAAATTATAGAATAGAAATAATTCATGCTTCTAGAAGTACTCTCATGATTTCAGTTTAACAGTCCCTACCCACCCTAACCCCCAGAATTTCCCAAGTCCTCTGGGGAGCTGTGAAACCACTCCTGCTCTGAGAAGCCTGTGCCATGTGTTCTGTCCTGACCTCTTCAAGAAAATATTCGTGTCCTCCGTGCAGTTCAGAAGCAGGTCCCACTGGCTGAGAGTCACACGGGGAGGCTCTATCCCTCCCGGTAGCCTTCTCTGGCAGGAAATAAACATCCCAAGGACCTCCTAAAAAACTTTCTAAGCCCTTTTTTTTGCTGATGGGATTGCCATGCTGGCCAAGGTCCCAGAGGCAGACACCCAGGTTGGTGCTGGAGGCTCTCCACTGCTCTCAGGCTGAGAGACAAGATCCAAGGGGGACAGGGACAAGATTGGGTGTCTGGAGGACTGGCTATGAGCCCTTGCCACCTCTCCATCTGATCTGTCCCGCTGACTGGTCACCAGGTGTCAGGCAATACCCAGTATCTGCTTTTCCATAACTTTGTCCAGAGCTCTGGTGAAATGAGCAAGGGGCAGGATTCCTGGTGCAGGAAGCAGAGCCCCAGTAGGCTTTGCCATGGTGTTGGCACATCATCCATTTGCCCAAGAGGGGAGCTGCGGCATGCGCAGTGTGTGGTCAACACTGTGCTCCAAGGTTGTGGGGGGTGGCACATGCTGGTCTGTGTGCACGGGGACCTAACAGTCCAGCTGCATGCTGATAGAACACAGCGTCCGAGCCCTATCCCCTCCTTTGTGTGTCTGGGGGGTTCTTACTTTCCTCAACTTGTCCAAGTCTTACCTGGAGCTGGGACCTACTGCAGACATTCGTCGAGAGCACCACCTTCCTACATGGACCCCGGTCATGAGAACTTCCAAATTATTACAAGCACTCTCTCTCCCTAGCTGAGGGAGGCAACTTGGCATGCTGGAGGCAAGGAACCATGCAGAGGACCTCTCAGGGCCTACCTGTCTTTCCAACGATGGGAATCTAAAAGACCTGGCCCCACAAGCTACCTGGCTTGTGCTCTTGTCACCTCCTATCCTGAATCCCGCGGTGCCAACTTAGTAGATAGTACTGCATGACCTCTCAGCAATTTATACTTTTCCCCAGAGCTCCCTTAGAAACATCCATGGAAGATGATCTGAATGCACTCCCAGAGACTCATTGTGGGGGGCCATCTGCAAGTGGGATCATCCACTGGTGACATTCTCAGCAGCTGGGTGTGACCTGGTGGCTGGTCCCAGAAGATCGACCAGATGGCTGGAAATCTGTAGCGGTGAAACAAAAATAGGATGACTGAAACTTTTTTCTTTCTTTTTTTTTTTTTTTTTTTTGCTCGAATTGAAACAAACAAAATAGAAGACAGACATTAGGAAGGTGGAAAGACCTGCAGTTTATAGTAAGACAAATCATTATTGACATTGTTACTCATCACGACTATAATAATCATCATGGTTTGCAGTTACTGATAAAAATACTGGATAACATTTCTCTAGCCGCACACTTCCTCACTGATAAAAGAGATGAAGGAGGGGCTGTGGCATGCAGGATTTTCTAACCCCTCCAGAGACCAGGGAAACTCTCTCTCCAACTTACCAGGCCCCAACAGTCATCTGTAGCAAGTGGCCCAGAAAGCCAGACCACCACACTCTGCAGCCTCAGCCCCAAACTGTCAGGAATTGCCTGCTGACTGGCAGCTTCCTCATGTTTAATCCTTCTTTCAATTTAGAACCAAATGAGGGAAAGCCAGGTATTTTCCTCTAGGTGATCAGATCAGATGCCTGCCTTCTAGGCAGCCCACCTCCAGCCTCCCCATATCACAACCTGAGACGAACACACATCTTCCTTTTTTCCCATCGCCATGCTCTCCCCCTCCTCTGCCCACCTTTGGGTCTGCTCTGAAACAGTACCTGTTCTCGTTTGGGAAATCCAGATGTCTATATAGGCTGGTAGACTGGCAACCAAGAAAAGAACTCAGGAAATATGAATTTCTCGAGTTAACACTTTTTTTTCAAAGAAACATGTAATTTGTTTTTTTTGTTTGGGGCACAAAGTTGTGCAACCATCATCTCTCCCTGATCAAGAATACTGACCTCAAAAAGAGGTTTTTTTTGTTTGTTTGCATATCAGAGTGTTTTATTTATTTAGTTTTTCCAGGTCATGATCCCAGGGTCTTATTTATTTATTTTTATTATGTTCAGTTAGCCACTGTATAGCACATCATCAGTTTTTGATTTAGTGTTCAATGATTCCTTGGTTACATTTAACATGCCATGCTTATCACAGCATGTGCCCTCCTCAATACCCATCACCCTGTTACCCCCTCCCCATTCCCTCTCCCGCTGAAACCCTCAGATTCGTTCTCGGGGTCCATGGTCTCTCATGGTTAGTCTCCCTGATTTCTCCCCCTTTGGATTTCTCTCCCTTCCCCTATGGTCCTCCGTGGTGTTGCTTATGCTCTGTTTATGAGTGAAACCATATGACAATTGTCTTTCTCTGCTTATCACAGTGTTTTAAAAAATTTTTTACATTTTTAAAAAATATTTTATTTATTTGTTTGACAGATAGAGATCACAAGTAGGAAGAGAGGCAGACAGAGAGAGAGAGAGAGGAGGAAGCAGGCTCCCTGCTGAGGTGAGAGTCCGATGTGGGGCTCGATCCCAGGACTCTGGAATCATGACCCGAGCTGAAGGCAGAGGCTGTAACCCACTGTGCCACCCAGGCACCCCTATCACAGTGTTTTAAATTGAGATGCAATCCACCTATCATGAAACTCAGTCTTTGAAAAGCACACACTTCAGTGACTACTATCCTGTTCACAAAGTTGTGCAACCATCATCTCTCCCTGATCAAGAATACTGACCTCAAAAAGAAACCCACTACCCATTCAGTGGTCATTTGCTGTCACCAGCTTCTACGGGGAGGGGGCTCCTGACATATCCTCCATCACTCTGGGGGCCGAGTCCTCAGGTTGTGCCTTCTGAGGATATGGTGCACACTCAGGGCCTGGGCCAGCTGGCAGTGGTGGAGAGGAGAGTCAGGTCTCCTGTATTTCATTGCTGCCCCAGAACCACCCGCCATTCTCTGACTCACTAATATGGCGCTGCATCCAGGCATTCCCCACACACAGCCAGGGTGCAGGTTGGAATTCCAGGGAGAGCAGTGATGGGGACCTGCGAGAGCTGCAGCATCTCACTGTGACCAGCGCAGGTACCTGCCACGCCCCACCTCTAGCAGCTGGTTGAGTACAGCGTCACTGGCAGATTCACTCAGGTTCAGGGACAGAGGCTCCAAAGTTGCCAGGAAATTGTCCTAAGTCACTCAGGTGGCGTCTAGAGCTGTACACAAAAAACACATCATCTGCCGAGAAGACTGGGTGATCTCCAGGTAATTATAATGGGGTTGGTGAAATACAAAGGGGGGGCAGGTGTTATGGTGGGGGGCAGGAGAGGTGATGGGCTCTGCCTCCATCTGTTTGTTTCCCCACTTCCTGCTGCCCTGCGGCTCAGCCACTGAGCCATCACCTCAACATCTTAAGCTTCCATGCTGTCCAGTGTTGGCTCAGGCACTGGCCACAATAGGAGGATTCCTGCCCTTCAGGTGGTCAGGCAGTTTCTCAATCCTGAGGAATTCAGTCATGGAATGTTTTCAAATTATAAACACAACTTAAAGATAAAAATCATCCAGAGGAGATGAGGGTGAGTTCAAGTTCCTTGGTCTCCTGGTCCTGCAGGAAGGGAGGGAGGGAGGGAGAGAGGGAGGGAGAAGAATCAGGCCTTTGGTGAACTTGACCCACAAGTGACCTTTCATCTTTCAGTCATTGAGCCACCATCACATTTTCCTGAATCCCTTTCTGTATCTGGGCCAGTGTCTTCCCAGAGCTCCCAGGCTAGAGAGTTCATCAAAGTGTGATCACAGCATTTGGAGGTCCCACATGAGGCCAGGGGGTGCACAAAGGAGGGGTGGGGATCAAGAGAACTTCAAGGAGGATGTGACATATGGACCGAGTCTCCCAGATGAGTTATCATTGAGCCATGTACGGCACTGAGCAGGAACCAAATATAAGATGAATGGCTGAGCGACGGAGGGAGGGAGTGAGGGAGTGAAGGGGCACCATGATGCAAGCTTCATGGGCATCTTGTTGCCACAACAGCCTTAGCCCTGGCTGCTCTGGAAGCCCTTGTTGGTCTGCTTCCCTGGGATGCTGCTCGTTGTTCCCAACATCATCTGCCTGTGTGGCCTCAGCATTCCCATGTGTAACTGGACTCCCCTCCGGGGACTTCCTGAACTGTGTGGGTTGATGTGCAGCCCAAGTACAAAAAGGGAAAAAAAGACTGACAGTGGTGCAGCAGTGGAGTATGGCCGGGGGCGCCCAAGGGGTAGGGATGGGGCAGAGGCTGGGCCTCGGGGCTTGAGGATGGGGCTGGAAGGGAATTCTCTCTATGAGAGAAACTTCACAAAGCAGAGCCAGTGGGGAGGAAGGGAGGAAGTCAGCTGAGAGCACACAAACTTGGAGAAGCTTCAGGGACAATTGGGCAGACAGGGCAAGCAGGAGCTGACCATAAGGGACAAAAGGGTCAGGTTTGGAGATGGTGACTCACCTGAGAGGGGGAGGAGGCACCTTGTAAGGGACCTGAAGACATGGGGGAGGTTTATTCACTGGTGTCCTCAAGGTGGAGACCCATCCCTTCCATGTCATAACTTGGTAGTTCCTAATGGAGAGCTGGGCCCAGGGAGGCCCCTCACTGAATTATGTGCTGATGAGACCCAAGTCATCCTCTTTCCAATTTGAATCACTAGAACAGAATTTGCTGAATTCAATAGATTATTGACAAAGCTCAGGTTAGTGAATAAACTAAGAAAATAAAACCAAGGATAACAAATCAAGGTAAAATACAGACTCAAGGCAAAGCTAAGAATCCAGAATAAAAACTACAACTCCGAGCATGCAGCTCGCCTCAGGACCATTGTACTTGCTGTTCTCCTAGCCTGAGGTCACCTCCATACTGCTCTGTCTGCTCCCTAAATTTCTTCAGAAATTTGCTCAAACGTCTTTCCTGACTTTACCTTTCTTCATGTTCCACACCACCACCTGACTTTGTGTATATTTTACATATTTTCTTCTGTCTCCCCAACCAATCTGTCAGCTGCATGAGAATGGTGACATCCTTCCTGCAACTGTCCCTCAGAACAATGTATTACTTAAAATATAACCCATGGGAAATTTTACGAGTTACCAAGCACTTTTAGATATAGCCTTAAGAAAAATACATACTGGCAACAGGCCTCAGGGGGAGAAGACGATATATGGCCTTGAAGCTGAGCAGCGGGGGATGCCTGGCCTGCTTTGGGTGGAACGCCGCCTGCTTCTTTTTTCCATTATCTCCCCCCACCCCCCACAGAGCACCTATGGCTAGTTAGATAAGTCATTTGAATGTGCTTGTTCAACTATAAGCTTTATACTGCTTGTCCAGACATATTTTGCCTTCCTTCTTGTTTATCTACAAGGCCTATGACTAATGTTCGGCCTTCTTTGGCTCTTCTGTTGATTGCTGTTTCTATCTAATAAAAGTGGGACTGAGGAGTTGTTCAGGGCAACAGTCTTTTCTACTGTTGGCCCCTGCTCCCTTTCTCTTGCAGCTGCCTTGTTTGTGCCCTATTCTTCTCCTGTGCGGTCAGGAAGTGTCACTTCCTCCTGCTTCTCCCCTGTTGTGCCCCGGTATCTGGAGCAGGTCTGGTACACGATAGGGCCTAGGTAGATGTTCAAGGTGAGGGAACACTGAAATAGAGATGAAGGGGTCAGGACAACCTGCTAAAGGTCTTCCTCTCTTGTTCTGGAAATGCCTCCTTGTCATCAAAAAGATGCAAAATTAGGCCCAGGGAAAGAAGCAGCTCTCACCTGGGGACAGCCCTAAATATAACAGCAGCTACCTCCCGGGACTGAGATCACATGCCTGGGTGTGCAGGTCTAGAGGTCACAGAGGTGTTTCACAGCCTCTTAACATCTCCTTCCTTCTCCCCAAGAAACCTCATGCTCCGGACACCATCAGTCAGTAGTACTCTCCTCTCCATGGTCGTGAGGACTGAGCCGTCCCCATTTCCAGCCCAGAAAGATCTTAGTTCACATTCTGGAACATGAAAACTTATCTCCTCCACACTCAGCCTGCCCATGTCCCTCCAGGTCCTCAATTCTTGCAGCTCCCAGGCAGTCCCCGAGTCTCCATGCAGCAGACGAGCTTCCACTACATGTGGGGCACCAAAGTGCATCCAGAGAGCGCTACCAGCACCAGTCCTGCATGACTCAACTCCAAGGGTCTTCTCTGAGCAAACAGGTACCCTCCCCCACCTCACGCCCTGTGCCTTCATCCGGGCTGTTGCTCAACCTCTTCCCTATCTGGTCTGAGGTCTCAAGACATGGACCCTTCCAATCTTAGTGCTGATTGTGCTATCTCCCTGTCCCATCATCTCTGCACCCAGGTGGTAAATCACAGACTTGTCATTAACTAAACGACAAAGCGCAAATCTCAGTGTGATTCTCAGGGCACTTTGCAGACTCCAAACAAACTATAGACTTGTCCCCGGATGGTCCCCGCCAGTCCAATCCTCCTGTACCACCTGCTATCCCATGACCAGGAAGTGTTTCCTAAGTATTTTGTCTGGTTTCTATGTCTTTGTGGTGAGTACAAACCCCACACCCTCCTTTCCACCCACAACTCCTTTGCAGAAGGTTCCAAAATGATCTTTTTACCCATCAGTGTCTCATGTGGGACTGTGAGCTCCCAGAGCACAGCTAGACTGTGCTGGGCCCCAGTACCCAGAACCAGATGGACTGCAGCATTCATCACAGAATCTTTTTGTAGTGGCTTCTCTCCGCAGATGGCCACCATCAATTCTGTCCCTCCTTAAACACATGCAACATGCCTCTCCCGTGGAGAGGAATCTGGAATCCCTCCACTCTCTGGAATCCAGCCCCCTTGTGACTGATGTGACTGACAGGCAATGACAGAATGACACTGGGCCAGCTCAGGATTTTTTCAAAGATTTTATTTATTTTTTGATAGAGAGAGACATAGCGGGAGAGGGAACACAAGCAGGCAGCAGGGAGAGAAAGAAGCAGGCTTCCCCACTGAGCAGGGAGCCTGATGTGGGACTTGATCCCAGGACCCTGGGATCGTGGCCTGAGCCGAAGGCAGATGCTTAATGACTGAGCCACTCAGGAGCCCCTCTGGGTTTCTTTTTAAAAGGACTGGCAGCTTCTGGTTCATTTCTCTCAGTAATCTTGAACTTGGACCACTATACCTGGAAACCCAGGGTCTGCTGTGAGAAGACCGGGCCACAGTCAGCTGCCCCGCTGAGCTCCCGGCCAATCAGCAGCACCTGCCAGCATGGGAGGGATCCAGGTGGAGCCTTTAGATGCAGCCCCAGCTGCCATCTGCCTGCCGTGGCAGAAGGAACTCTAATCCAGAACCACCCTGCCAAGCCTAGGCAACCCATGGAACTAAGAGAGATAATAATATATTGTCATTCAAAGGCACTCATTTTGGATAGTTTGTACACAGCAGTAGTAGGCTCACCTGACTCTAGAATAATTTCTAAAAGCAAAATGCAATCTTAAAATGGGCTGTATGTCCTTTTCACAAAGAAAATCCATGTAAGTTTTAAGTTTCAAAATTTCTTGTTTCTTAGTCTCTACATCCACCAAAGGGCCTTGAAATCACAACCCCAAGATCAAGAGGGAGGTTCATACCCTTCCAACTGAGCCAGCCAGGCCCCCCTAAAGATCTGTTGGGTTTAGCCAAGTTTCATGTAGCAGGCAGCATGCAATGTAGCAGACAGAATGGAGCTTCAAAGAGCTGAACATAATGAAAGACTGAGAAGAAGAGAGTGGGAATAAGGAGGTTATACTTGGTTAAACAAAACAAAACAAAACAAAACTGGTTGGTGACCTTGAGGTTATTTTCCTTTGGGGATACAAGCTCTGTCAGGGAGATGACCTGACTAGTGCTAATCTAGTAAACTTGACTAGCTGGTTTAAGTTTCCATTTCTGTAAGAGCTGAAACTGTGATTACGTTAATTCTGAGTTTGGTGGTGTGGGGCTTTCCATAACCAGCTCCATTTGGATCCTGTTGTCTTCTTTTCTACAGAATCTTGAGCGCAGTAACCATGCTCAGCATTCTCGGGTCTTTGGATTGAGCACATGAGTGGCATGATCATCCCCCAAAAGCTAGATGACTTTCCATGATGGGGCAGGCTTATGCTGGGGCAGGGATTCAACTAGGAAATGTCACAGCCCCTGAGGTTCTGGGGGCGGGCACAGACACTCAACAGGCAAACCACAAATGAGCATTTCATGTAGAAATAGGAGTTGTTCACACACTGTTTATTGAGCCCCTGCTATGTGTCTGGCACTGGCCTAGGCTGTCGGCAAGGTGGAAAACCAGAAGAACAAGCTCCCTTCTGCTCCTGGGGAGACCATGGCATGGAGGGAAGATGTATATTAGCACCCCAGTGCATGTTAGAAGGATATATGTTGGGGAGACCAAAGCACGGCTCAGGAAAAACGGGAGTGCAGGATGGGGGACTGCAGTGGGTTCAGAGAGGACACAGTGTGGGGGCAAGAGATTGCTGAAAACCTTGTTCTGGATTTGCATTTCCTTGATGATGAGTGATGTGGAGTACCTTTCTGCATACCTGCTGGACTCCTGCACATCTCCTCTGATAAACTTCTATTCAGTTCTTCTGCATAGTTTTAAGTGCATTGTTTAGGTTTTTTTCTATTGAGTTATATGAGTTATACACTTTGGATAGTAATCTCAATTTATGGAACATATCAAGCAATTCAATTTTTTATGGCAATGTAATGACCTTTATCTCCTTCCTGGGAGTGCTTCCAGGGCCACTGGTGGCACTCCGCCTGGGTCCCAGGGTGTTTGTCAAGTGTGGCATGAAACCAAATGACAAATGTTTGAGACGCATGTGAGAGATGACTGTTTCCTGTGGTCAGCAGTGTACTGGAAAGACGGACAGCTGCTCCCTGGGAAGGCTTAGCATCCCAAGTGTTTTAGGCAGATACACCCAATGCTGAGCTCTCCGCAACAGCAACAGGAAGGGCTCTGAAATGGTCATAGTAGGATAGCATGTCCTGCAGCAAATTTTATGCAGTCATTTGATTCCATATCTTTACACTGGTGTACATTTTTCAAGAAAAAATGGCATCATGTATGGTCTTAAGTGTTTGTATAATAAGGTTTTTAAAAAAAGATTTTATTTATTTGATGGAGACATAGAGATCACAAGTAGGCAGAGAGGCAGGCAGAGTGGGGGGGGGAGCAGGCTCCCTGCTGAGCACAGAGCCTGATGCGGGGCTCGATCCCAGGACCCTGAGATCATGACCTGAGCCAAAGGCAGAGGCTTAGCCCACTGAGCCACTCAGGCACCCCTGTATAATAAGTTTTAACAAATTTATCTTTTTAAGATACATTTTTGGATATTTTATGATGGTAAATGAGCAAATTGATTCATACTGACATATATATTAAGCATTCATCACATACTTTTCTTTTTTTTTTTTTTTTAAAGATTTTATTTATTTATTTGTCAGAGAGAGTGAGCACAGGCAGACAGAGTGGCAGGCAGAGGCAGAGGGAGAAGCAGGCTCCCCGCCGAGCAAGGAGCCTGTTGTGGGACTTGATCCCAGAACGCTGGGATCATGAGCTGAGCTGAAGGTAGCCACTTAACCAACTGAGCCACGCAGGCGTCCCCTATCACATACCTTTTCTTAACTTTTAAAATATTTTTTGGCTCTCCATTTTGTCTGCAAGGTTTTCCAAATTGTCACAAAGTTCCACCAAATTTCCAATTATTTATTGAAAAAAAAATCCCTGTATAAGTGAACCTGCACAGTTCAAACTGTGCTGAAAGGTCAACTGTGCTTACAAATTATTAAAAGGATAAATATTACGTATATTTCATGATGGTAAGAAAAGAAAAACTCGGATAGAGTAGATGTTTACAGTAGCAGCTTATATGAAGGCACGAAAGCAGAAAAGGTCTTTTACCAGAAGGATGAGCAAAAATGGGTGAAGAGAATGGGAGAGAAGCTTCCAGTTACCGAGTGAGGAGGTCATGGGGATGAAAGGCACAGCACATGGAATATAGTCGGTGGTCCTGTCACAGCGCTGTGTGTGACACGTCATAATGTGTACACTTGTCGCATCACCATGTTGTACCCCAAAAGCTAATGTAACATTTTATGTTACCTACACTTCAATTTAAATTAATAAAAGAGAAGGAAAAGATTGCTAACACTTTAAGAGGATGAGGGAATATGTCTGGGCTTTATTATTTATTTTTATAAGATTTTATTTATTTGACAGAGAGAGAGAGACATCGAGAGCAGGAATACAAGCAGGGGCAGTGGGAGAAGGAAAGCATCTTCCCGCCAAGCAGGGAGCCCAATGTGGGGCTCGATCCCAGGACTCCAGGATCATGACCTGAGCTGAAGACAAGCAGTTAACCGACTGAGCCACCCAGGCACCCCTTGTCTGGGCTTTTAAATAAGCAGGACTCATCAGGGGAACTGTCATTGCAACATAGCATGTGGCTTGATGTCCATTCTTTCTAATTTCACTATTTTAAATTCGTTAGAGTCCCTGAAGTTAGAAGGCCAAAGGCCCTGGTCCTCATCTCTTTACCACACCTCTCCCTTGTCTTCCTTTATCCAGGGAGGAGGACAGCCCAGCAGCCTGCAGTCCTCCCTGTGAACCACCCACACCGTCCACTTGCTCCTCGTCCACATCAGGCAAGAGTTCCCAAGAAGCTCCTTGGCAGCATCACCGGCTCAGGGATGCTGACTCTGTGTCCTCCTCCCTCCCCACGAGGGCCTGTGGCAGGACCTGCCCAGTGACAGGCAAAGGGAGGGGCCCCTTCTACCCTCAAGGTCAGCTTGCCTTTCTTTGTTGGAGATAGAAATGTTGCTTCAGTTCTTTCTTTTGCAAGCGAATTCACAATGAAAATCTGAGGATGTGAATCATAGATGATTGATTGGGATAATGTGCAGCGAGAACCCATTACCTACAAAACAAAAGAGACCTGGGAGATCTTCCACGCAGAGCTTCTCCTGGGGCCATGGACTCCACCACTATGTCCTGTCTGTGATCATAAAGTCACCAAGGGAACAGAAACGGGTATCCACAGTGTAATTCTCACTCACAATCCACTGCTAATCACAGGAGGATGAAGGAACAAATGGAAACTGTACATATTCTGGATCTAATCACTTTCTGAGGTAAAATCAAAGTGATGAAAAAGTGGGGCTTTTTTGTCTGCTTCAATCTAGAGTCCCCCTGACTCCAAAATCCTACTGGGATAAAGGATTGGATATGTAGTGAAAGAAATGATTGTCCAGCAAAGACCTAGAGCCATGTTCTACACTGCCTGGAAACAAGGATGTCATTATGTGGTGTGGGTTCCTGTGTATGACAGTGAGAGCTGTCCGTGTGTGAGTGTAAGAGGTGCGATTCTGAATATGATTGTGTGTGTGTGTGTGTGTGTGTGAGTGTGTGTGTGTGTGATCTCAGAAGATATTTCCCATAAACTAAGCCCAATGTGGTGGTCGAGTCTCTAAAATAAATGTTATCACCCATGCAATCTTAACCTACTCCCTCACCACTGCTGTCCCTGGGGCTTGTTAATTTCCCTTTCATTAGGGGGAGATGCTGCAGAGATAAGTGGCCCAAGCTCCTGGCCTCCCAAGTGGAACAGCCAAAATCGAACCCAGCGTGGTTCCCAATGATGAGGCTCCAGACCCACTGACCTGCTCTCCTCACACAGTCAGGGGATCCTTAGTCATGGCCAAGGGTGTACCAGAATCCGTGCTTGTGCCCGAGAGTCCACAGACTTCCCAACACTGGTGCCTACGGAGATGCCAACCATGCCCACCGTTAGGTGGCCTCGGGGGTCACAATGTGTGGGACATCTATAGGCACGTGGAACAGCCGACCTTGACAGATGCATCAGTGTGAGACCCCCAGGGACAGCCTGCATGCTCGAGGTCAGCTCGAAGACTTGGACAGGGAGGCCACACGTAGGACAATGCAGGTCCACATCTGTAAGCACGAACGTTATTTCCCAGAATGTGGCCAGAAGCAGGTAAGGGTCAGGAGCTACTCCAGCATATTTGGCAGCAGCACCAGAGCCTTAGAAACGCTCAGACCCGTAAGTGCTCCCCTGAGGGACAGTGGCAAATGAGAACTCACAGTGAAGCGTGGTTGTTAGCCTGGTGTCTGGTTGAAGGGCTGTGACTCCATGAGCCCAAGGAAGGCCTGAGAGTCCACAGGAAAGATCAGAATGATATCATGGGAGCCCCCATAACCTCAAGAAGAAGGCGTGGAGGAAGAGCAGAAGTGATGGGTGAGCCCCTCCCTCTAATAAACTGATTGCTCGTGCTGAAGTCACTGAAGATGGGCTTCTTGGAGCACATCTGACCTGGGCAGGGAGGACGAGATGGTCCAGGCAGAAAAGGGCTCTCAGGAGAAATCAGCAAGAGAGGGTTCCTGGGAACACATGGGACTCACCTGCTGCTCTAGAGACTGAGAAAGGTGAATATGAAATCAGAAAGAGAAAGGAAATATGTGCAGGAATCAGACTTGTTTTCATATTGGAATGAGAAATTAGGAAGAGCAACAGTGTCCAGGGTTCTGAGCAGGCCACATTCGGAGACATCTATATCACCTTGCTGTTTACAAGTTCTCTTTCCCACAAGACCTGTTCTTGCCTCCCTTCACCACAGCCTAGTGTGATAGAGTGGGTTTTGTTTGGAAAGCCCCTTGTGGAAACCCTGCCCAAGAGAATTGGGAATCAGTTTTGTTGTTGAACTGGGATGCATGAAGTCTGGTGAGAGCCGACAGCCCTCTCCTAGACCCTCATACCCGGAGACAGAGTGCCAGAGTGGCCTGGTGGGCATGACAAGCCAGCTCTGTCTTTGTTCATTTCCTGACCTGGAGCATCATCCCACCTGCATTTGCTCTCCATCAGCTCTCATTTCCAGGCTCTGCTAGAGCTGGGTGAGAAGAGTCTTCCCTCCGGGGTTACTACTCATGCTCAGGGTCCATGAGCTCATCACAGCCTCCACCCTCGGTCAGTCTGCCATGTCAAAGGTGATATCCCAGCCCCTGAGCAGGGATCCGGACACAAGAAGGGATGGCTGCAATTATTGGAGTGGGTGGTAGTATCCCTTTTGTCTTCCCTCCAGTGTTCCCGCATTCAAGAACAATTTGACTGGGGAGGTGGACAAGAAGAAAGCACATGGAACATCATTAAGAGAGAAAAGAGGAAGGAGAGCAGTTGTGGTGAGGAGTGAGGAAAAGAGAGCAGTAACATGCACAGAAAGGCCCGGGGCCAGGGACCTCCTGTAGGAGGGACAGGAGGACACAGGCATTCCCTCCAGGTCAAGCCTGAGGGCACACACCCACTCTCTCACTGCAGAGAGAAGGGACCGAAGCCTGAGGAGGACTGCAGAGCTGAGGATAGGTGCGTCCTGAGGTCAGGGTACAGAATCCCAGGAGCAACGGGGCCCCGTGTCTTACCTCGATGCATCCTCCAATTGCTTTCCCCATGCCCACCCCAACACTGTTGCAGCCATGAGCACGCTGGCTACTCTGTGGATCTTGAAGGCTCCAACGGCGGGAGCAAAATCGTGCTTGGAATGATTTCCTGCTTCACATCTTTTGCATTTGCTCTTCCCCTCCATGAACTCCTCCTTGGAGCTCCTCCCTGTTCCCTCCTCTTGTGATTCTCCTCCTGAAGGTGCAGGTCTCATTCAGTCGGCACCTGAGGTCCTTGGATCTTCAGCATCTGTACCATCGCTCTGCTGCCCTCCTCACCCACTTCTGAGCAGTGCCCCAGTTCCTGACCCTTGGTCCCCACCACTGAACCCTGATGAGCAGTCCCAAATGGCCCCAGCAGGGCGCTGGGCTGGGAGTCAGGAGAGGGGACCCAACCTGCTGGGATCCTCCCGCCCCGGAAGTCTGCCTCTGCCCTGGGCACTCCCCACACACATGTCTTCCTGTCCTGGGCGGCTCTGGACAAGCCGATTCCTCTGTTCCTTTCAGTGGTCAACATGGGACTCAAGAAGAGAAAGAGAAAAATAATTTGGGGTGAAGAACAGAAAGGGGAAATGTCAAAGCGGGGTGCTTAGGATGAAAAGGGTAAGGCAAACGAGTGCACATGTTCACCATCACTTGCCTGACGTTCTCGTTGGCCCTTCAGGAAAATCAGCCAGGAACCGATGGGGGTCGGGGGGGCTGCTATTGTGTGGGACCACAAAAGTGGGGACAAGAGGATGGTAATAATTTGTGCGGGCAACTCAAGGATGCCCTGAGACATCTTCCTGGGGTTCAGCGCCCCATCCATATGAGACCCCTGAGGTGCTGGGCTCCATCCTCCACCAGCTGCTTAATCTCGAGCAATAGCTCTGGGTCTCTGTAGGGCCACCACGCTCAGGACCTGAGGAGGTGCTTGCCTTCATTGTGGTGTGTGTGAAGAGCACCCCGGAGTTGTGCAAGGTCTCCCTGTGCGGGACCCAGCTCTGCCCTCTCGACCTGCTACTGCCAGCAGGGATCACCCCCACGTAATCACTAAATACGATTAGAACTTTGGGGCTAGGGGGCACCTGGGTGGCTCATGATCTCGGAGTCCTGGGATCGAGCCCCGCATCAGGCTCCCTGCTCTGTGGGGAGACTGTTTCTCCCACTCCCTCTGCCTCTTTCCTCTGCTCTTGCACTCAAGATCTCTCTCTCTCTCAAATACTAAGCAAAATCTTTAAATAAACAGACTTTGGGGATAGCTCTGACTCCTCCAAATCAGGCCTCCTAGGAAAAGTGTGAAGACACAGGCAGCGCAGGGCTCATGCAAAGAGACAGCTCTCCTGGCCCTGCCCTGCTTCCCTGTGGGCACTGGGTAGTGCTGGTGTCAAGGAGGGGACACTGGAGGCTCCCACCTGATGTGGGGGATGTGAGGTCACATGATGGTACCGTTTCTCAACCTGAGGTGTGAGTTCCAGTAGCTTCTTCTTTTTTTTTTTTAAAACTTTTTTTTTTAAAGATTTATTTATTTATTTGACAGACAGAGATCACAAGTAGGCAGAGAGGCAGGCAGAGAGGCAGGCAGAGAGGGGTGGGGGAAGCAGGCTCCCCACCGGCCAGAGAGCCCGACGTGGGGCTCCATCCCAGGACCCTGGGATCATGACCTGAGCTGAAGGCAGAGGCTTTAACCCACTGAGCCACCCAGGCGCCCCTCCAGTAGCTTCTTCTGTAGACCTTCTACAGTAGAGCTTGTTCTGTAGTCGAATGAAAGGGACACCTGAGGTCAGTTTTTATGCCCTATTTCCCTGGAAGGAGTTTGACTTATATTCCTTTTATTTGTTCTCCAATTCTGCTGTTCAATAATGTAAACGTAACTGGTTTGATCACGTGTTACTGGCTCCTGTTTCAGGGAGCCTGGGTGGCCTGGTCCTCTAGGATCTGCCTTGACCTCCTGTCATGATCTCAGGGTCCTGGGATGGAGCCCCAGTTTGGGCTCCTTGCTCACCAAGAAGTCTGCATCTCTCTCTCCCTCTTCCCGCCCCTCCTCTCTTGCGCACATGCTCTCTCCCCAAATAAACAAACAAACAAACAAATAAATAAATAAATCCTTCAGAAAATAAATAAATAAATAAATAAATAAATAAATAAATAAAAGTTCATGTTTTGGCAAGCTTTCAATGTTGGAATACACTAGAGAGAAACGACATGTTTTCATTACCATAGCATAATACCTTTTGTTTTTTTTTAAAGCACCTGCAGGTTTGGCTGGGGTATTAGAAAGTGAAAGGATTCTCGGAAGGAAGGGGGAACTCCATGAACTGTGCACTTTGACTGTGTTGGTCTCCTGGTGGGTCTTCGTGTTTGGGGGGAAGGGGGCAGGGGCAGGGTGACTGCTCCCACCCTGTGTCATCAGGGCTACTGCTGCTCACAGGGCTCAGGGGTGGGACTGGGCCTGTTCATCCTGAAGCCTAGCATCTCCCCTTTCCTGCACATCACATCACTGTCCAGGGGACCAATCACTTGAAGTCTGCCCAACCAAATGCCCAGGGGAAGTCTCTCCTGGGGGACATTCGTAGAGCCTCTCAGCTGAGACAGCACAGTGAGCTGAGACCAGCGAGGGCCCTCGAGACTTGTGGCTCTGAACTCTTGGGATGTCAGGGCCAAGGTCCCCTTCTAGAATCTATGGGGCCTCCAGGGTCCCTGACACCACCCCAGGGGGCCTCCTCCACCCATCTCTGTGCCTCCCCTGTCATTGCAGCACCTGAGTGTGCTCTCCAGGTTCTGGTTGGACAGCTGGGAAGGGGGGACCTGCAGTCCTCAGCCCAGGTCTCAGTGGGGGAGGCGCTCACACTGGGCTCACAGGTCACAGTCTGGACAAGGAGCAGGAATGGCCTCATGGCTGCACCCAAGGTGGGACACATGTAGGGCTTGTCGTTTATACCCAGTACCTGTGTTTGATACATGATCTCTATGTCCTGTGGGAGGTTTTCTATAGAATAATATTTATGTACTGCTGCTTACTTTTCAGACATGTCCTATAAAGAAAACACGTATATAGCAAAATACCCTCCGGACATGTAGAAGTGGTGGAATCACTGTAAGGCCATCACCACAGTGACTCAGGGCACCAGTGAGAGCCTTCCCTCTCTCAGGCCAGCTGAACAAAGTCCTGGCCAATTCACTATTTGCCCTCTGCTCTGATATCAACGTCTGTCTAAAGATGCTCTCCTGGATGTCTGTTCATCCCATGGACCATGGGAACATCGTCACCCTTGATCTCTCATGGTGACATGGACATCAGGGCCTTGGATACGAGGAATTTCACTCCACAGGTCTGAAATTCACGACTCATCAGTTCTTTCCTTGAGTATCTGCAAAGCATTGCCTGATGTTCTTCTGGCCCAGAGTAGTTCTCTCAAAAAATTTTGATGAAATTGTATTTTTTGTTTCCGTACATGTCACTTGCTCTTCTAGTCCAAATGCCCAAATATTGTCCTTTTTCTCAAAGCCCACTCAGTTTCTTCCACTATTGGCTGCCATGATTCGCTGCAAGGCAATGCTCTGTGCTATCTTCTGTGCAAGGGCCAGAGCTCCTCGAGGCTCCAGAGAAAAGTGGACTTAGAAGTCTTCCTCTTTGCCTTGTATCTTGGCTTTGGTTTTGCCCTCTCAGGCTCCTCCAGGGTAGAGTCTATGCATAGCTTCCGCTTCTGTTGCCTTCACTAATCGCTCACAATCTCTTGCTCACTCTTTTCCAATAGTTTCCTCTGTTTCTTCCAGGCTTCTTTGTCACCATGTGTCTTCTGCTTTGAATTTCACTGAAGAAGTGGCTTTTCCCTTTCCTCTTACTCTGTGTTGGCTTTTGTGCTTTCGTTTCTGAGTGTTCCATTTCTGATTCATGATGCCCCTTCTTACCTTGTATCACTTCCTTCCTGCCTTTTATCTCATTTTTTCAAAAGTGCACTACACAGCCCAGAAAGTACATGAAGATGGGGACTCTTCCTTCCTGGACCAGGTTACTCTACATTTACCCCTCCTTCCTGGAATTCCCTGTGTGTGGGTGTTGCACACTGACAACATGATTTTTCTGCTAGTCCTGTCTGTGAGCTGGGTGGAAAGCAGTAGGATTCAGGAAAACATTTCCAACGTCACACTGTTTCTCTCCGACGTGTTGGGGAAATGCTCATAAACATGAGAGCCCTCATCCTGCTATCATGTCGCCATTCTTCTCCCACTCTCCCAAATGGGGTGTTCATCCCTCACCTCTGCATCCCCAGGCCTTCTCTGTGTTGACTCTGCTCTGGCTCCTTGCTCCCCTGTGGGAGGCCTGCCTTGCCTGGGAACCATGGCCACACTCCTTGCCAAATGTGGCCGTAAATGGAGTTTTTAAAATGGACGTGGGTACTCAGAATCATTGAGACCTATTTTTATTCGGTATTTAAACCCTATTTCCTCCCTGAATTATTTCGGTCACATCAGTACTTCCATCTTAGAGTTTCTACTTTCGAGTGCCTTCTGCTTTGTTTCAGGCATGACATGCCTTGGCTTTTTTTACTTTTTAATTTATTTATTTAGCAGACAGAGATCACAAGTAGGCAGAGAGGCAGGCAGAGAAAGAGGAGGAAGCAGGCTCCCTGCTGAGCAGAGAGCCTGATGTGGGGCTCGATCCCAGGACCCTGGGATCACGACCCGAGCCGAAGGCAGAGGCTTTAACCCACTGAGCCACCCAGGTGCCCCCATGCCTTGGCTTTTTGATATTGATGTTTGAGTCACTTGATTTTCTCGCTATTCATTTTCACTTTATTTTTGGAATTCTCTATTTTCAGAGGGATTTGCTTTTAGCTCTGGGAATTTAGGTTTAGTTAGTCAGTGACTGTTCTTTATTTCTGATTCTTTAGGTTCCTAGATACATGCCCAGAGGGCCATTTCCACCTTGACCTACAGTTCTATCAGCAAATGTTCCTATTTACAGTCCCAGACAGCAGGCTCATGGGGGGCCTGGTGAGTGTCACAGACTCCCCTAGGGTTGTCCTTAATTAATAGATAAATAATAAAATAAAATAAATACTAGGTACTGGCACAAAAACAGACACATAGATCAATGGAACAGAATAGAGAGCCCAGAAATAGACCCTCAGCTCTATGGTCAACTAATCTTCAACAAAGCAGGAAAGAATGTCCAATGGGAAAAAGACAGCCTCTTCAACAAATGGTGTTGGGAAAATTGGACAGTCACATGCAGAAAAAAGAAATTGGACCATTTCCTTACACCACACACGAAAATAGACTCAAAATGGATGAAGGATCTCAACATGAGAATGAAATCCATCAAAATCCTTGAGGAGAACACAGGCAGCAACATCTTCGACCTCAACCGCAGCAACTTCTTCCTAGGAACAACGCCAAAGGCAAGGGAAGCAAGGGAAAAAATGAACTATTGGGACTTCATCAAGATCAAAATCTTTTGCACAGCAAAGGAAACAGTCAACAAAACCAAAAGACAACTGACATTTGCACTACTTTTGTTAAATTTACTCCTAAGTAAAAAAAAAAAAAA
>ML099026.1:0-14838 GCA_003697995.1 Taxidea taxus jeffersonii
AATGAATGAATGAATGAATGAATGAATGAATGAATGAATGAATGAATCTTTTAAAAAATTATTAGGTAATCTAAAGATTAAGCAGTAACATCCCCCCCTCCCCACTCCTAAGGAAAAGAAACCATGCATACATTGACTAAAACAGTTTCCCTGAACCATCATACACATATTTATCCTATAGGGGGCGGTAGTTCCCTGTTTCTGGGGAAAAACAACCCTCTCTGGGCCAGGGTTTTGCAGCTCTGAGCCTCTAGGGAAAATTCACTTAAGCCATAATTTGAACAGAAAGAAAACACTCCAGCTTCAAGTCAGATAAAATTCTAATCCAGAAACTAGAAACATTCATTCCAGGAGACAGAAGCACAAGAGCTCTTCCATCTGCTCTGACTGCAGGCAGGCTCGTAAAGAACACTCTACCTATATTGTCTGGATTCATATCCATGAACATCTGGCAAAAGGCACAAAACAATAATCCATAACAACAGGAAACAGAAACCGCAGTTTTTCACTTCCCAGTGCTCTATAGATGTTCTTGGCCAGTCGCAACTTGGTGTCCTTGTTAGAAAAAGATCTCAGAGACAGGCAGGTACCCCCAACAAGACCCAAATGGATTGTCATTGCCTGGGTTCCCTCTGTAAACAGAGCCTGGGACAAAGAATTACCTGGAAGGGCTACAGCCACAGGGCAGGTATGAGGAACCGGTAGGCTGACTAGTCATCCCTGTTTGTTGGGGATGGAGGGAATCCGCAAGTTGTGAGACTTTCAGAGCTAAAATTGGGGAAACAAGTTGGTCATTTCAGGAACTGGGGAGCTAGCTCCAGGGAAGGAGGGAAATCCAGTACAAAGCTGAGCTGATGCATTCATTGGCTCTCATAGGACTGAATGGGGTGCATCTCAGAATTAGGGAGCATTTATCCATGGGTTCTCATCCCCTAATAGACAAGCATTGCCCCTTGGGGTGTTCACTTGTCCCGAGTCCAGGGCTCACACGCATGAATGAATACTTGTGAGTTCCCACAGGTATTTTTCATTGTGGCTTCAGAGACGCCATGGGCAGAAAGTGAGAGAAACAGGATGCAGCTGACGGCTATCAGCTGAGGTGTGGGGTCACACCTCCACAGATCCGGTTGGGGCAGCAATGGTGGGGGTCAAAACTGGACTGACAGGGGGCGCCTGGGTGGCTCAGTGGGTTAAAGCCTCTGCCTTCGGCTCAGGTCATGATCCCAGGGTCCTGGGATCGAATCCCAAATCGGGCTCTCTGCACAGCAGGGAGCCTGCTTTCTCCTCTCTCTCTGCCTGCCTCTCTGCCTACTTGTGATCTCTGTCAAATAATTAAATAAAATCTTAAAAAAAAAAAAACTGGACTGACAGGGTATGAGGTGGGTCAAGAAGTGTCCACTCCATGAAGGTGAAAAAGCTTCTCTTTGGTTGGCTCCTATTTGAGCCCCACCTGGAGTCGCAAGTCTCTGTTCTTAGCTTCGTATCACTTTATCCATTTAAATGATATTTTTTAAAAAACCTCTCAAGTTATTTGTTTAAATAAGTAAATCTGGGGGCACCTGGATGGCTCAGTCAGTTGGGTGACCAACTCTTGGTTTTGGCTTAGCTCATAGCCTTGGGGTCGCGGGATCCAGCCCTGTGTTGGGCTCTGTGCTCAGCCAGCCTCCAGTCATCTCTCCCTCCCCCATCCCCTGTCCTGTGCGCACAAGTGTAAGCACGCACACTCTCTCAAATAAAATCTTTAAAATAAATAAGTACAGAGTGGTTTTATTTTGTCTCATGTATATTGAGGAAGGTGCCATGCCAAGGATCCTGTCTTGGCAAAAAAAAAAAAAAAAAAGAGAGAGAGAGAGAGAGAAAATTCACAGGTATTTGTACCTCCCCAAAAAGCTGAGGGAATTCAAGTGTCATCACCGGTGTAAAACATTATCAAGACAACTGTATTAAGAAGCTGGGGCTGGTGTATCGAATTAAGAATATGCAGACTCTGGCACAAGGCACCCACAAGGTCAGGAGCACGGGGCTCCCTCAGTATCCAAGCTTCCACTTTGGGGAAGTGAAATCCACATGGTCATTTTGCTCCAAGGTGCAGTTTCAATGCACCCCACAAGGGACAGTCCTCTGTCCCAGGTCAGAAGCCAGGGGGAGATGGAGAGCAGAGTAGCAAGCACCTATTGCCTCTAAGGTGGCTGGGGCAGTGGGCTTACCTCTGCATGATTATTTTAGAAGGTGGTCTGGGAAAAGTAAAGCAGGAATTTATGGTAGGAATTCTAAACTTCAGTCCTTATTTAAATGTCCAGACTTGGGGCGCCTGGGTGGCTCAGTCAGTTAAGCACCTACCTTCTGCTCAGGTTATGATCCCAGGACCCAGATAGAGCCTTGAATCTGGCTCCTTGCTTGGCAGGGATCTGCTTCTCCCTCTCCCTCTGCCTGCAGCTCCCCGCTGCTTGTGCTTTCTCTCTAGCTGTCTCAAATAAATAAATAAAATCTTAAAAATAAATAAATGTCCAGACCCTGAGTGTGAAGGAGGTTATCATATGTTAAAATGCCTAGGCAAGAACTCAAAAAAACAAAAGTTGCTTTTTTCATCAACAAACAATCAAAATTACAGACTTTAGAGGGTAAGCCACACTGTCACAAGACATAGCAACAATCTCTGAAGTCCAGATGTCTTGCAAAATTTTTTGGAAATCGCATTTGCAAGGATGACATATGTGTGTGTATGTGTGTGTGTGTGTATTTAATTTTCATAGTTCTTTTAAATTCTTTATTATAGAAAAATCTCAGAATCTCCTTGTACTTTCAACAACCATCAGATTTTAGCTGTTTTTTTTTTTCCATGTCCCTCTGTTAAGAACACATGAAGTGGCTAGCCACAGAAAAACTAATTATGTGATCCTAAACAAATAAAAGCACTATTTGTCTCGGGAAACATAAAGTCTAGAGATAGTCAGTCCAAGCTGTAAAATTAAACGATGTCTTCAAAAAATTGAGCTCCTTCTATTGCTTTGGTCTTCCATCTTTAGAATGTGGTGGCAGGATGACTGCTAAGCCTCCAGAAATCACATCCTTGTTGCAGGAAAGAAGAATGAGGAAGAGTGAAAAGGACCCAAGGATATGCCAAATGCCTCAGGGTTCCTTTAGAAACCTTTCCCAGAAACTCCCAGAAGTTACTTATATAAGTAATTTTTACTTATATGCCTTTGGCTGGGATGGATCACATGGTCTCTACTTGCTACGAGAGAGTGTGGGAGGTAAGCAATTTGAGCTGGGTACACAGCCACCCTGAATTAGATCAGGGTCCTGTTAGGGAGGAGAGGCCTCAGCCATTTTGCCAACGATTTTCTCTTTGTTTCCAATGCCTTCCCTTTCTTGACCACCCAGGTTATTCCTTTTTTTTTCAAATAAATATTTACTTAATACTCTCTTCCTGCTAGTCCTACGGCCAGGTCCTGGAGTTCTGGAGAGAATTAAAATGTAGTGTTTGATCTTGAAAAGGTCCTACTTTAATCTGTAGCAGGAAGCCAATACACAATATCTAAACTTAGCAAATGCAGAGTCACACAAACACATTATTTAAAGATACAGAAGCTACACCTCAAAGATAGAAAACCAGAAATGCTTCAAAGGGGTCGCCTCTAGAGACCAGACTGGGACGGAAAGGTGCAGAGCTAGAGATGGTTAATACCATTATAAGCTCTTGTGTATTGCTTGCCTTTTTTTTAATCGCATGGCTACATAAATTTGATAAAACAAATAATTCTGAAAAATAATACTGCAGTAAGCATCCTTGTGCATAAAGAATGGTTGCCATTTTTGGTTATGTTTGCATGGTGTATTCTTAGAATTTCTAAGTTAAAGGTCACAGATACAAATTTGTTTCCAGAAAGTATGCAGGGGTGCTGAAGAGTTTAAACAGAGTAATATATGTAAGCTACCAAGCACATAGCAGGCCCTCAGTACACATCAGTTAGGAACAAGTAAATCACCCAATGTTTTGTCTGGATTCCAACTCTTTCCCAACAGCTGCCACAAAGAAGAAGTGCAGCTCTCTTGATGATCTTCCTCTGGGTCTTTTGCTAATACAAATACTGCTGCAGTGAGCAGTCTTGTGCCAACATCAATTCAGGTTTTTGCCAGTGTATATTTGGGATAGTTTCCTAGAAATGGGTAAAGGCATATGTCATTTTGCTAGATGTTGCCATGTTCCCCGTACAGAGGTCATACCATTTTGCACCCTCCCCAGGAATGTGTGAGTGCGCCTTTCTCTCGAAGCCTCCCAAGAGAAATTGTTGTCCAACTATGGGATTTATATTCATCTGCTGGGTGAGAAATGATTTCTCAGTGTAGTCTGAATTTGCATATCTAACTGATGCTTGCCATTTCCCCCTGCCACTGCCCATTCTAAATTTCTGAACCATGGCCTTCTGAACCATGGGCACGGGATCCAAAAGTGGCCAGGGGGCAGTTGTAGCTTCAGGTTCAAGGGAACTTTCCAGTGTCCCTTGGTGGAACAGCCCCTCCCTGGAAACCCGGACTTCTTTCCAGTGTAGCCTAAAGTTGTAAGAACACAAAGCCAAATGTCTGCAAGTAGGTCACTGGAAGTGGTGGTAGGAGGGGCCACTCCTCCTTTTACCCTTTGGCTCCCTGACCCTGACCTCTGTATTCCCGCTGATGGCTGATGGGGACGGAGTACAGCATACCAGCCCTCAGTTCAATACAGGTTGTACACCCTCCGGGACAGTCCCTGCAATCCTTCGAGGGGGCATCCCCAAGCTAGCGGCCTCACTCAACCCTCAGGGTGTCAGGGGATCAGTGAATAGTGTGGGACTGTGCCCCTTGTCCCATCTTCATCATAAAATATGGCCATTAGGCTAAGGCAGGGCAAGGCAGAGTGCTTTATTGGGAAATCAGGGACGCTGTCACTCTGAGCAGAGGCCCTGTAGGCTGGGAAGGCAAACCCACATCCCAGAGCTAGTTTAAGTTCCTATAAGAAAGAATTAATTCCGGGACGCCTGGGTGGCTCAGTTGGTTAAGCAGCTGCCTTTGGCTCGGGTCATGATCCCAGCGTCCTGGGATTGAGTCCCCCATCGGGCTCCTTGCTCAGTGGGGAGCCTGCTTCTCCCTCTGCCTCTGCCTGCCACTCTGTCTGCCTGTGCTCGCTCTCTCTGTCAAATAAATAAATTTTTAAAAAAAAATCTTAAAAAAAAAAAAAGAATTAATTCCTCTTCTAGGTAGGAGCATGGTATAACCCACTTGCTTGAGCGCTAGGGATGGAGCAGCACTGGAGACCATTGGTGGCAAGTTAGATAATCAGATAATCAACAGAGGTGTAGCTAGATAGGTGTTGGTGGGTGTGAGCCCCTGCTGCTGGGCCTCTGCACAGCCCCGATCCCTGCCCCTGTGACTCCTCCATTTATGGGCCCCCCGCCCCAGCACTGGGCTGGCTAAGGACAGCAACTGGCTGCCATGGGCCAGAGGAATCATCCTGTCCACTGGGCTGTTGGCATGCTTCCTCAGAGATGGGTGCTTCCTAGTGAACATAAATGTAAGACACAAACATCTTCACATTCCCACCTCCCCCACCCCGTAGGCCTCTCCCCTGTCTTCTGATGATGCTTCTTCCTGGCCCCTGACCAGCCAGCCAGTGATTTACCACTGCTCAGAAGTATGTGTCTGCATCTTTGCCAAATCTTACCCCCATAACACTTATGGCTGAAAGCACTGGTTGGAACTCTGCCCACTAGAAGGGTTTGCCTTCTATACTACCTTCTAGGGCCACCGCTGCTTGGGGCCACAGTGTGGCAACAGTCCATTTTTGGCTCATGTCAACTTACAGGCGGGCCTCCCCCTATATGTGGACAACGCCTGGATGTTTCCTTTCTCTATGGTCCATGGGTCATAGAGAAGCCCCCATGAGGCCGTGGGCTTGAGTGCAGGAGACACATCACTGCAACAGATTCCTGACATGGGGCTCTGAGCCACCTGCTTGTATGACTCATTTGTGTCTTACAGACCTCCTCAGGCCTGAATGTACCATTTCCATCAGTCGATGGATTGATACTGTACCTGTCTCCTTGCTCTATGACTGGGTGGAATACCAGCTCATGATAGCTCCTGTCTCCTAATTACGTAGGAGGACCCTGGGACCCTTCTGAGTGCACCATGTTCAGTCTCTACCAGGGGCCCGTAGTCCATCAGGAGCTGCTTCTCAAATATATGCAGTTTTCTGATGTAGAAGGCACAGCCCAGAAAGCAGATCCATGCCATGTGTCCCTTATGGGGCTCACCAGAGACTCCATCCAGCATCCTATTTCCATGGACAGCTCCAATGCTATAGCTGAGGGGCAGAGCTATTTGTACTGCGACCTTGTCCTAATGCACAGCCCTCTCTTCCTCAGGGCCTCACTTGAAATTGTTAGATTTCCGACCACCCGATAAATGGAATGGGGTACTATCCTCAACACGGCATCTACTGCCTCTAGATTCCAAAGGACCCATCAAACATGTATATCTTGCTTGGCAATAAGGCGTATAAGATGCAATAATTTGTTCTTTGCTTCAGAAGGGACGTCTCAGACCTAGACCCCCTAAATCCTTCACCTATGCAGCAGGCTAATGAACCTTGTAGGCTTTTTCTCACACCCCCTGGCACATATGTGTCTTACTCGGACATTCAGAGTAACTCCATATTCCTGTTTACCAGGTCCAATGAGCATGACCTCACCAATATGGTGGACCAGAGTAATGGTCTGCAGAAAGCCTTTGTGACAGACCTTGTCTGACAGAGAAGGAGAGTTATAGTCTTGGGGGCAAGACTATAAATGAGTACCATTGCTCATTAATTTGTGAACTGCTTTTGGTTCTCTTTACTAATGGGGATTGGAAAGAACACCCTGACAGAGTTAACAGCAAGGGCCAGAGATCATGCTCATCTAGCCCAATACAGATACTACATCCACATCCAAAATAAGAGCTGCATTCTAGGTTATCATTTGTGGTTATCACATGATCCAACATGAGCCAAATGGTTTTTGCAGACACTAATACAGGTAGATTAAATGGGGGGGGGGGATACGATGGGAACCACCACCCTCTATTATTTTAGTCTTTAAGGGGGACAATATCTGAGCCCAAACAAACTGCCAACCTACAGATTCAGGGGCTAAATGTTCTAGTTTTAAGCTACTAAATTTTGGGCATGGTTGTCATGTAGCCAAAGCTCCATTGGATATGCAGGCAGGGAATACAGAAGAGAGATTTGAACAGAGACTATAAATTTAAAAGTCACACGATGGTAACTGAAATGGATGAGGCTATCTTAGAAATTCATGGGGCGGGGCACCTGGGTGGCTCAGTAGGTTAAAGCTTCTGCCTTCGGCTCAGGTCATGATCCCAGGGAACTGGGATCAAGCCCCGCATCAGGCTCTCTGCTCAGCGGGGAGCCTGCTTCCCCCTCTCTCTCTGCCTGCCTCTGCCTACTGTGATCTCTGTCTGTCAAATAAATAAATAAAATCTTAAAAAAAAAAAAAAAAGAAATTCATGGGCCACAGGAACAGCTTGAAGTCCCCAAAGTCAACAGTACCAAACTGAGTTCAGTGGTTCCTGTCTCAGAAAATGGCACCACCCTCTACCGAAGCACCCATGCTGGAGACCTGAGCCTTTAGCAGCAGACATCATGCCTTTTTCATCATCTGGCCCTGCCAGCCTCATCTCTCTCCACCAGGCATCCCACACACCAGGAAAACAGAACTTTGGGATGCTTGTCATTTACACTGTGCTCTCTTCCCACCACTGTCCCCCTGGCCCTGCACTTTCTGGCATCTGGAACAACACCGCCTTCAGAGCCTTCTTCATAGCCTTAGCTGCCATTGCAACTCCATGTGTCACTTCCTCTGGGCAGCCTTCCCTGACTGCCCCCAAGCAGAGTTAGATGCTCCTTTTCTCATATCTTTCTATGCACAAGCCATAGCACACATTATGGAGATGACGGCTCTATCTCTGCCAGCCCAGCACATCCTCTCCACCTGACTGTGTGGCTCTGGAAGGCATGGACCATGCCTTTTATGTCTGTAGGCATCCGTGTTTATGTATATCCAAGAACGTAGAGTGTCTCCCCAGGGACAAATAAATCTAAACAGGGTCCTGCTTGGGCTGGGGAGATTTCAGGATGGCCCACTGGAGTGAATGACAAGCTTGATTACCTTTATTCTCTCTTCCTTCTCTAGCATCTACAGCAATAACTGTTGGTGGGCTCATGCAACACCCATTTGCAAATCATTTTTCCTTTGTCTCCTTAACTACAGAGTCTGAAAAACCTAGCTGTTTTCTCAGGCTATTTTATTGAGTGTAGCCAATAAAATGAAGCAGAAGTCTGCTAGAGGCCTCTGGGAAAGCTTCTGCTTTTCTGAGCAAAAGGACACTTGGGCTGGCCTCCTCCCTTTCTCCCATCTTCCTGCCTGGAATTTAGATGTGAAGCCTAGAACTTCACCTTGTATTGTGAGGCGACAAGCCAGCACGCTCAAAGGGGCCGAGTGGAAAGTCTGAGTCTGCTGGCATCTTGGGAGCACTGCCCCAGCCTGCCTCCAGCCCTCTCCTGCGTGAGATAATTAAGTGACCTGATTGTTTAAGACGCTGCTTGTCAGGTGTTCTGTCATGGAGTGGAAAGCACTCCTGAGACAGAATACACAGAGTGGCAGCACTAATGGCCAGAAGAGTGCCCGGTGTCAAGGTCATGCTGGAACTGGTGTTAAAAGTAAACCTACCAATTAACAAACACACGCGGTTGCTTTTTGTTTTTTTGTTCTTTTCAGCTCTGGGTGCTGTGGGGGAGACTTGGAAACAGAGATGTAGCTTCTGTTCTTGAAGGGTTTATAGTCAAGTGGGAGGACGTCTGATGAAACGCCATGCTGGACAGCACGCAGTTAAAAGCTGGGTTTTATCAAGCTCAGAGGAGGGGAAGCCTGGTAAGGGGAAGTGGCTCAGATGGGGAAGGCTTCCCGCAGGTGGAGGGGCTTGAACGGGCCTCAGCTGAGGAATGGGATTTGCTGGCTTGTCATTAGCCCATCCGTGATCTCTGCCTCCGAGGTGAGCTAAAGGAGATGCCTGCTGGCAAGCCCCCAGCGCACCGTAGAGGCTCATTAAGTCTTAATGCCCTTCTGGTTTAGAAAGATGTTTCTCGGGATGCCTGGGTGGCTCAGTTGGTTAAGCAGCTGCCTTCGGCTCAGGTCATGATCCCAGCGTCTTAGGATCGAGTCCTACATCGGGCTCCTTGCTTGGCAAGGAGCCTGCTTCTTCCTCTGCCTCTGCCTACCACTCTGTCTGCCTGTGCTCTCTCTCTAACAAATAAATAAAATATTAAAAAAAAAAAGAAAGATGTTTCTCTCCTTCTCATGCATTTATTCAACACGTATTTATTGAGCCTTTGCTATGGATGGGGAACTGCTCCAGGCACTGTGGATACAACAGTGGGCAGAACACACATGGAGCCTGACCTCATAGAGCTTCAGGTCCAATGAGGGACACAGACAGCAAACAAAAGAACAGCTTGGGACTAGAGGGACAGGAGTAACAAACTCAGGACTGGGCTGCTTTCTTACCTTCCTTTAGGCCTCCACCTACCCGGATGGGTTCTACATCCAGCATCTGGTTCCCATTGCCCAAGCCACTCATTAGACAGCCCTGTTTGCCGGAGTACTGAGAAAACTGGACCAGGGCACACCTCTGTGGGTGCTGTGTGCGGCCTCCGGGCCCAGGCCATCCCTTTGTCGCTGCAGCCTGTGAGCCTGTCATTCCTTTCTGCCCACCCAGGCTCATGGCCCCATACTGCCACCCCCACCTCCCTTCCCGTGTCACACATACAGTGCCAGCGTGTGCCACAGCTGAACAGTCTTCCTGCTGCACGGTGTCCTCGGCCCAGCCGCAGCTGGCTTGCTCCGGCCACACCTCTCTGCTGGGGGGTAGGGGAGACCCGGCTCCCTGATCCTGAAGAGCCCCACTTCCCCCTCTTCCAGGAAGCCCTCCTCCTTGCCCAGAGACGAATGATGACACAGCTGATCATCTCAAACTAGGATACTCTGAAGGGAAGGGGGCACTACTGTAATCACATCCAACCTCGGGCAAACCGAGGCTCCTACCCAGAGCTCCTCGCTGCGCTCTCATTTTCCAGACAGCCTCTTTTTTTTTTTTTTTTTAAGGTTTTATTTATTTATTTGACGGAGAACATAAGTAGGCAGAGAAGCAGGCAGAGAGAGAGGTGGGGAAGCAGGCTCCCCGCTGAGTAGAGAGCCCCCCCACTCCGATGCAGGGCTCAATCCCAGGACCCTGAGATCATGACCTGAGTTGAAGGCAGAGGCTTTAACCCACTGAGCCACCCAGGCGGGTCTCCAGACAGCCTCTTCGTTTGTTACCTCACCATTTCCCAAACTGTGTTCTGTGGAACACCTGGGGGACATCAGTGGGGCTTCACAAAAACAAAAAGAAATGGAAAACTCCACATTGAAATGATTTTGAGAAAACACCAAGTGAATCCAAGATAAGCAGATTTCCTTCCTGCAGGACTTCCCAAAATTAATACGTGGCAGTAAGCGTACAGCACGTCATGTCCCCCAAACCCATGTGATGATGGAATCCTTGTGCACAGAGCACCCCCTGGAAGAAATATACCTGGAGAAACACTGTCCTAGGCAAATGTAGTGGTTTGCAGAACTTACTTCTCTCTGTCCTGGAGTTTAGTATTAAGATATCAACACCACAATGGAGATGGTTTTAGACCCAGCTCTGCCCCTTTGCAGCCGGGTGCCATTTTGCCTCAGGATGCTTTGGGCTGCAGGGGATAGATATTAGTGGGTATTGTAGTTTGTTTCTGTCCTAGCAAGGACCCTGAGCTAAGTGCTTGCAGGCCAGTGGTCCTCAAGGACCCAGGTGCTTTCCACTTTTCCACCCTGCCATCTTCAGCTTGCTGCTTATCTCCTCTCGTGGTCACAGGGTGGCACCAGCAGCTCCAAACATAGTAGAGAGAAACAAAGCCTTCTAGCAAAGAAGGGCATGTCCTCCCATATGTAGATCTTTACCATTTATTCTTAGCGAAGAAAAAGTTTTCCAGATGTCCCCCATCCCCACAGAAGTTGTCTCCTCAGGTCTCACTGGCCATTAGGGTGACCAGCCATCCTAGTCTGCCTGGAAATGACAGGTTTCCAGGCACTCAGCACTACTAGAACTAAAACGGGGACATTTCTGGGCAACTTCGAAGTTCCTAACCGGGTAGGAATGGACCACATGACTGCTAAATCAATCTTTGGGTAGGGGAATGGAATTACCATGATTAGTTTAGACTAATCAGGATTTATGCCCTGAGGCAAGAGAGGGGGCCAGCTTTCCTGAATATGGAATAATGAACACCCAAACCAATCCTGCTTTCTCACAGTGAGGAAGAGGGAAAATGCCATTGGGTAGGCAATCTGCACAGCTGCCTTATCTGTAAGATGAGATACAATGATCATTCTGTCCTCAGGAGGCTGGGGTAGAGATTAGATAAAATGACATAGGACCAGGCCTCACAGAAAGAACGAACAATATCATCTTTATATTAAGCACTTACTCTGTGCAAAGCACTGTGCTAAAGGCACTGGGTTGTGTTGTCCCTAGAGCCACAGAACATTCTAGGGGACAGGAATGTAAATCCCATTCTACAGATGTTCTTGAGGCACCCAGGGGTTAAGTGATTTGTCCAAGGTCACACAGCTAGGAAGCTGTAGAGCCAGGTTTCAAAACCAAGTCTGTCACACCGTGATGCCCACTTTCATCTTGCTAGCCTGCTGACTTGCAGAGTTGTGCATCGAATACTAATTTCTTTCCCTTCCATCTCCAGCACTTGGCACAGGGCTCAGCATATAGCAAGCATTTATTCAATATTTTTTTTAATGAGTGGGTGGTAACAGCTGATATTCCTGCAACCATAGGGTTTACAAAGAACTTTTCCTGAATTGAGGGTTTTCTCCTCCAAATCTGATCCTCTTCCAGGACGCCTTCTCCCAGCAAATGGCACCAACATCTATCTAGTTGCACAAACCAGGAGACTAAGAGTCGTCACCAACCCCCTTTCTCCCTCCCAGACATCACCTCCAACCCATCGGTCAACCCATACACCTCTCTCCAATCTCTGTGACCTGGGCCCATGTTACTGTCACATGCTCACTCGAGTGCTGCGGGAGCTCTCTATCTGCGCAGGCACCCAGCTGCTTCCCAAGCCTGTGCTGCCGCCAGAGTACGTGTCTCGGTTTCTGACCCGGTCACCCACCTACTGCAAACCCTTGATATTCATTCTTTTTGGAATAAAGCTCAAACTCCTAACGCAGCCCGACTCTTTTGCCCCATCTTCTAAGCTCCTTCTCATAGTCCATAGTCTCCAGTCTCCCAGCCACCCCCCTCCGCTGACCTTCCTTAAAACCCTCTTTCTTGTGCTGCCTCCTGCCTTGGGATCTCTGTTCCCTCTGCTCCCTCTGCTGTTTCCTCTGCTCTTATTCACCTCAGGCCTTAGCCTGGGTTGCTCTCCTTCTGCTAAGACCCTCTGACCACCATGACCAGGTCAAATCCACCTGTCAGAGACTCTTAAAGCATCTCCTTTTTCTTAATGGCCCCGTTGGCACAACTCCCATTCTACATTTGCTTGTGAGACTGCCTTTTTTTTTTTTTAAAGATTTTATTATTTGACAGAAAGAGACACAGCAAGAGAAGGAGTATAAGCAGGGGGAGTGGGAAAAGGAGAAGCAGCATTCCCACTGAGCAGGGAGCCTGATGTGGGGCTCCATCCCAGGACCCTGGGATCATGACCTGAGCCAAAGGCAGATGCTTAATGACTGAGCCACTCAGGCACTCCCCCCTTTTTTTTTTAAATAAATCCCCATACGGTGCCTGAACTCACAACCTGGGGGTCAGGAGTTGCATGCTCTATGGACTGAGCCTGTCAGGCACCCCTGCCTACAAGTCCATTAAATAATGTCTATCGCTCAATTAGCCTGAGTTTGGTGCCCGGTTCTTTTTTTGTTTTGTTTTGTTTTTAAGATTTATTTGTTTGTTTGTTTGTTTAGAGAGCAAGTGAGCGCAAGCTCAGGAAGGGGCAGAGGGAGCAGGAGAACCCCAAGCGGACTCCACCCTGAGCACGGAGCCCTGCACGGGGCTCAATCTCAGAGTCTGAAGAGTCGGACATTTAACAGACAGCACCATCCCAGCATGCCCAGCGTCTGGTTCTGTTGCCTTTCCGATGCCCAGTCGGAGCCAGCACACAGTATGTTCTCAATAAACGTGTGTTTCACTATGAACTAGTTGATGAATCAATTAATGTTGCACCAGATTACCCTGAGCTCTGGGCAGGGCCCTGCCTTAGTGCTTCTGTGTTACCCCCCAGCCCCAGCAGCTAGCACAAGGCTGGGCTGAGCAAGTTTGCCAGGAACACTTTGAGGGACGGTGACCACGTGGTTGACAGAGATGGGAGTGCTTGTCAGAAACAACCTGTAAGGGAGTGAGGCAAACAGGACAGGAAAGGGGAATGAGCCAAACCTGGATTGGGTCTAAGACTCAAGTCTCCGTCTGGTGGGAGAAGGAAATACGGAGTGTCGATTGACGACTGCACTGAGGAATTGTTCCATCTCAGGGCAAGGAAGCCAGATGTTTGTGTGTGCCTCCCAGATGGTCTTCAGTGACTAGACTGTCCTACCAAGCGGACTCAAAACACCAAAGCCTTCCGGTGTCAGCTGTGTCCCCCTCCCTCCAATCCAGCTGTGCCCTGTGCCCTGAGGCACCATTTCCCGGCCACACCCCCTGTGGTGGTCTCCTTGGGCTGAGATTATAAATCTCCGCAAAGTGGGTGGCTTCAAATGACAGAAATGTGTTGTCTCGTAGTTCTGGAGCCTAGAAGTCCTAAATGAGCTTTATTCCATGGTTTAAATGAGGCCATGCTGTCTCTGAAGGACCTAGAGGGGGACCTTTCCTCAACTTCCTCACAGATTCCAGTGGTGGTGGCACTCCTTGGTGTCGCCTGACTTATGCTGACATCATCCCATCCCTGCCTCCATCATCAAATGACCTTTCTGTGTGTCTCTTTGTCCACATTTCCTTCTTATAATGACCTCAACTGAACCACATCTGCAAAGACCCTATTTCCAGAGAAGGTCACATTCACAGGAATCAGGGATTAGGACTTGAACATACCTTTTGGGGAGGGACATATTCAATACACTAACCCAGAATGACACGGTGACCTCTTCCAAACTCTTTTGAACCTGCCCTTTCTGTCTCTAAGGCCAAAGCCCTCTTCCCGGGAGCTCTCCTCCCACCCCTCAGCCTTTGCCAAAGATCAAGTTACCTCCTCACTCCCATAAACATGCCCCCATGAAATTCTCCAATTCACACCGCTGGGAGCTTTGACAAAGGCCAAAGGCTTTCATGCCTCTTCTCACTTAATCCTTGCCACAGCCTTGAGAAGGCTTATTATTATCCCCACTGTATAGAGGAGGACTCCGAGACTCAGGGAAGGTTAAGTCCTTACACAAAGTCACACAACAGGGAATGGCAGGACAGGATCTGACCTGGTCTGCCGCATGGCAGATGCCACGCCCTTAACCACCTTGCCCAACCCATTCCCTCGGTGGGATACCCACCAGCTGCCAAGAGGGACCACAGAAACCATCTAGCAACTTAGAAGAGTGTCATGAAAAAACTGCTAAGAGAATAAGAGAGAACACAAAACTGGGGCCCTGTGTTTGGTCACTAGGAGGACCCAGGAATAAGGATTCACGGATCGTATTAAGAGATGAAAATAGATGCTTAGGGGAATTGGGG
>ML099026.1:14848-43516 GCA_003697995.1 Taxidea taxus jeffersonii
GTCCTTTTACATGCCCCACTAATGGTGACTATCACTTTGCATCCTGGAGTCTGCTTGTGTTCTGGAAGCCAGTTGGTTTCAAATGATATTCAGCGCTGGTCATGCAAGCATGACTCCACTGTGAACATGATTTCCTCCAATGGGATGCCTGACTGCTCGTCATGCAAGCATGGTTTTACTGAGGAAACTATTTTCCTCAGTTGAATGAGCTAACTCTTGCACATCCATGATCATGACCGAGATACTCCTCAAGATACGCAGGCCAGCCCCAGATCCCACAATGGGTGCAGCCGCTCACATTGGATTTACAATGACTCAGATTTCATTTAAGCAGTCAGTACATTTTTGCTGAGTGCTGTCATAGGCTCTGTGCTGGGGTACTAAGGATCTAGAAATAAGCCAGACATGTCTTTCCCTTCAAGGAGCTCATATTTTATTGGGGGAGACAGGCAATTACAACCAATAGGATCAGGGCTTTTGAGAGGACTCTATCAGTCAAGGCTCCTAGCTGTACACAGCATAACCTACATAGGGTTAAGTAGAGGGAGAAGAGAATCAGGTTCAGTGCTACACAGCTGAAGGTCAGGGCCAGCCAAAACGCCCAACTGGTTTTCAAGGGGAAACATCACCACCCAGCCACCTGTTGCTTGGCACCTATGTGAAGAGTTGCCATTTAGAAAGCCCTCCATGGGTGTCTCATCACAGCTGCTTTTCAGGGAAATCTGTCTACCCGCACATAGTCATCAATGTCCAGTATGGACTTCCACCTCCGTGTCTTGGCAAGGACATTTCCTTCTTCTTTCTCTTTTCTTCTTCTTCTTTCCCTTCTCCTTCTCCTTCCCCTTCTTCCTTCTCATACATTAGGTGCCTACTGCATACCATGGGAGAGGACCAAGCCGGAGAATATACTAATCCTCAGGGCAGCTCTGGCCCTCATCCTGTGAGCCAACTGACTAGAAGAGGTGGGAGCACACATGGTACCGGTCAAGGAACAGAGACGTTGGGGGCTGTGATGCCAGTGACAGCTGGGTGGCAGGGGGCTCCCTGCAGGTGGGAAGCCAGGATGAAAGTGAGGAAGACCCAAAGGAGAGGAAGAGCAGGCCCAGGTGTAGGTCTTCAGGCAGCTGCGGGCCAAACAGCATCTGGGGCATTTGGGGGAAATGCAGATGTCCAAGACCAAGTTCGGAGGGTAGGTTGTATTCCAGATAGTCACCACCGGAGGCTTGGAGCAGAAGAACAATATGGTCAGTGGCCTCTGGCCACCACATGGGGAACTGGTTGGTGGAGTGGTGGCCTCTGTGGGGGTCGGGAAGACGACGTGGCCTTTCCCTTGTCTGGCTTCCCATGTCTCACCTCCTGACAGCCCAGCACGCCGATGCCGCACTGCTCAGAGCCCTCTGGACACCTTCCTGGTAGAACCCAGGTCCTACATGAAACCCAAGCTGGTGTGGAATACAGGAAAGGTTTTCCAGCCTCTATACCATAGGAAGGCAATCTAGAAGGGATCAGGCAATTGGATACTTGTATCTGGGATTCAGGAAAGATACATGGACAAGTGAGCTGGGCCGGGTCACAGGTTTTGCCTGGGTGTAAAGATTGGTGAGGACAGTGACCCACACCAGGTAAAAAAATTACTTCTACTTTGATTCACCACTGAAATTCACCACTGAAACAGCAAATGAGCTGGCAGAGATAGAGACACAGTGTGATGCACTGATGCCTCTCTAACTTGTCATACAGGTGTGCTCGAAGCCTAATGTTCAAAGCCAAGAGGGAGAAATCCACCAGGGAGGGGGAGCCCTGGCTGCCCGCTGACTACCCTTTATTTCACTGAGCTTGAACTCAACACTCAGGGATCTATTTACTGTTACACAGGGAATTCCAAAATCCTATTCTGATAAGGAGTAGTTCTAAACCATGAAATACTGAAGTATTATGCATTAATTACAAAGTTAAGTGTTGATGAGAAGCAAATTTAAGCCAGAGAGATAGAGACAAAGTAGCTTTTCCTTCTCACCAGGCACAAGGCAGAGGGTAGAAAGCCTTTTTTCTAGGTAGAGATATCTGGTCAGGGACAGATCGTTGGTTATAGATCAGGAGCTAAGAACAGAGGCTGCCACTGGTGACCCTCTCCTCCCCTGAGGGGGGTGTGAGTGTGAGCCCCAAGGATAAGAATCTAGTGGTCAATATAAATATAAAATAATTTCTCCCATATCAGCATTACTATTTTTCTCTTGTTTATCACAGGATTTCAGCAAAATTTTGTAGAATACTTTCTTAGCATGCTTTGGGAATTAACAGAAATGTACTTATCCATAGCTGACGAAGACTGGATTGAGGGGAGGGAAAATCACCATGGATTCAAGATGCATTATGAATCTCAAACAGGAGAAATACAGAGAAAACCACACATAAGCACATTGTGATAAAACTGTTGAAAACCAAAAACAAAGAGAAAATTTTAGCAGCCAGAGAAAGAGATCCATTAGGGAACTTTCAAAGGAATAAGAACAAGACTGTTGGCTGACTTCTCATCAGAACCAATGGCACTCAAAAGAGAATCGAATGTAACCTCCAAAGTGCTGGTTGGAAAGACTTCCCAACCTATACTTCAACAGCGGCAACAACACACCTGGGTGGCCCAGTGGGTTGAAGCCTCTGCCTTCAGCTCAGGTCATGATCCCAGGGTCCTGAGATCGAGCCCCAAATCGGACTCTCTGCTCAGCAGGGAGTCTCCCGCCTCTCTCTGCTGCCTCTCTGCCTACGTGTGATCTCTGTCTGTCAAATAAATAAATAAAATCTTAAAAAAAAAAAAAAAGAATGAAGGAGAAACAGACATTTGCAAACTAACCCCGAAGGATTCAGCAGCAGCAGACCTGCACGAAAGGAAACACTAAAAGGTTGTTTTTAGGTAGGAAGGAATGGGTCTGGATGGAAGCCTGAAGATACAGGTCCACAGTAGAATAGAGAAGTAGATATTCATACAATGGAGTATTCAAAATATACACATACAGAAGAACACCCCTGGGAACATTGCTCCTAACAGCCAACATATTAATATCCAAAAGGCTGTCAACATTCATACTTGGAGTACTATTCTTCAATCAAAGTTAGTAAAATAGACTCACTCCCATCCAAGGCAGAGTAATAAAGGCTAGATTTACCCGCCTCCTTGAAATAACAACATCATGGACAAAATATATGAAATAAAGGTTTTCAAAGGGCCGGGTACCAGACAAGGAATGGGATCATAAGAGAAAGGAAAATTGTGGTAACCTCTATAATTGCCCAGCTTATGGCCTCAGGAGAGTCTCTAGGTCACAGTGCAGCAGGGAAGGGGATCCTCAGGGAAGCTTGGAAATTTCTCTGAGCTGAGAGGATGGAGTTGGGAGTCTGAAGAGATCCAGTTGGCTAGTGTTTACAGGACAGAGTACCAGAGATGGAAGAGCTGCACAGAGAGAATTCTGGAGATTTTCAAAGGGTCTCTCTGAAGCGTTCAGCTGAGTTGTGATCAGCGCATATGCCCTGGAGCCCTGACTTGGTGGCTTTCTCGAGCCCTCAACATGTCTCTTTTGAGCCCCTATGGCATACCCAACTCTTTTGAGTCGGGACGTGGAAAGCCTGAGCCAAGGCAGATCTTTTCCTGCCCTCGAGAGGCTCCTGGTCTGTGGGAGGAAAGCAAGCACATGCACCTGATCAGCACACACGGCCTGGAGAGTCTGAGCTGAGAGCTAGATGGATGTTCAGAGGCAGATATGGAGAGAAAAGGGCACCTACTGCTCTAACCAGCCTCCCCCTTCACTGACCCCAGCATTAGGCAGATGCAGGAACGCTGGGATATGGGAAGAACAAACAAGCTCATTAGGGCCGAGTCTGCAGAGGGGCGAGGTTGATGTGAGGCACGACATTGGTGACTCAGGGAAGCAAAGACTGCCCTCCCTAGAACAGGGGCAAGAACCTCTGGCCAGGGAATGGCAGCTGGTACTCAGCTCTGCTCTACCTCTGTATTTTGTATGATCTTAGAGGTCCCTGTCCTGAGGCTCGATTTCCTCATCTGATCCTGGGGATGCTCTATAAGCAATTTTTGCTCTGAGGGAGTTTGCTGCCAGCTGAGCTTCTGGGCCTCAGTTTCCCTTGTCACTAAAGGGGACAGTAATTCCCACCTGTCTTTGGAAGAGTCTCCCAATTAAGAGGTTGTTCTTTTCCTTCAGCCACTGCCCAAAGGGGGTAAAGAAGCACCAGGACTTTGTGCAGACGTGAGAGGATGGGCCGTGGTGGACTTTCCAACGCAACATGGGGAGAGGCAAGTACTTTCCTCCAACCCAGCTTCTCACTTTTATCTCTCCCCAACTCATCCAGAATTGTTAGTTCCCAGAATTCCATGCTCCTTGCCCAGTTCTGTGGTTTATGCAGGGATGACTGAGGAATGGAGAATGGCCGCTATCTTGGCAGAAAAGGCAACGCCTCCCATTCTCACACCTGTTCCGCCAGTCTTCGAACAGCATGGTGTGCTCTGCTTCCTGTACAGACCCAGGCTAGTTAGCCTTCAGAGAATAATGTGGCCATGGCGTCTGCATGCAGACTGCATTCACACACAGCTCCTTAGAAATAGAGTGGCTTCCCTCCCAGCATACCCTCCTGTCTCCTGACGGCCTCCAGAGGGGCCTCATCATCCCAGTTTGTGGACAGGAAAACTGAGACCCCAAGGAAGAATCCAAGGCTCATCCTTACCAGGAGAGAAAAGAAAGTCCTGGAGGGACTGGGTGTGTGGGGACAATTCTTGCTTTGTGTTTCAGGAGAGAGAACCCAACAGTGCAAATTTCAGTCAGATAGAGGCCTCTCCTGACATTCTTAATCCTCCCCAAACAAGCCATGTGGTCTCCTCCTCCCCGCTCCTCTCATTCCCCTGTCAACCCACTTTCTCTTCTCTTCTCAGGCACCATCCAGAGTCTAGCTTGGACGTGTGGCTGCTCTGCAGCTGTGGAGCCCAGCTCCTGCTCAGAGAAGGCCTCTAACCCCTTCACCTCCCTGCTCGAGGCCCTTCCATGACACTGCAGCTGAGGCTAAGAAAATAGCATCTCCCTCCCATTCTCCTGCCCCTACCCTGTCCAGCCACCTCGTGGCATCTGTGGTTGGCTTGCACTCCCCACCTCCAGTGTCCCCCCATCTCAAGGAGGCAGCCCTGGGGGGCTGAGCAGTGAGGGAAGGCTGAGGCCCTGTGCAAAGACCCTACACCTCCCCACCACTCAGCCTGCTGCCCTGGTGTATCTGCAGTGCCCTCACCTCCTGTCCCAGTCCTCCCATCCAAACATCAAGACCCCTGAGCCCAGCCTCCTCCTGAGGCCCTTGCACGTTCCAGCTAGCTCCTGTCCTGACTCTCCAGCTTCATCAGCACAGGACCAGGCCCCACAGTGCTGTTTCCTAGTTATTTTATGCCCAGAGGAGGAGTTCCACCCACCCGGGATCTCAAGGCTGGTCCTGCCTCCCCAGGGATCCTTCCGTAGAAGGAGGCCACTCAGCAGGCAGACATACCCTAGACATGGGGTCTCACTCGGGTAAGACTGGTGGACCTCAGTCCTGTTCAAAGAGCAGCTAAAGGGGCTACAGGCCCCCAAGAAACATTTCCCATTTTCCCTATGAAGTCTGCACTGCATATGCCGTGTAGACTGTGTAAAGTCAGCTCAAGAGTGTGCCAGTAGAATAAGCGTGTGAGTCTGTGTGTCTGTCTGCGAGAGAGAAAGAGAGAGAACACGCATCTCTTTGTGTGAGTATGAGAGAGGAGCATACGTGAGTGGATGGGAGTGAGGTTGGCCTCCCCCACACCCCTCAACCTGTCTTGGACCTGAGTAGGTGAGGCGAGCAAGGGTTGAGTGCCATCTAGTGGCCAGGACGTGCACTACAGACCACCCCACCTTCACCTCTTCTCCGTCTCGCCCCTCGGGCCTCTGCAACACAGAAGCAAAACTGATCCCAGATCCTTCTCTTGGGTTCCAACCCCACTTGCTCACCACGCCTACCTTCCACCACAGTCCTGCAGGACTCTGACCTCCTGAATCTCCTTTCCCTATCGCAGAAAAAGAGCCATTGGAGGGGAAGTCAGGCGGGCGGGGCTCACATCTGAAGTTTGGCAGATTAGTTAACCTCCCTGAACCTCAAGCTGCTTGGCTACAGAATGAGATAATGGTATCTACTCCCCAGAATCATAGTAAGGTTTTATGTGAAATGAAACCATTAAGTTGGGAGGGCTGAGCAGCTACAAAAAGCCATGAGGCCAAGCCTAGCGGGGTGAGAGCCGCGCAGAGACTCCTCCTCCCAGCCGGCTTCCGGTTTCTCCTGACGCCCCTCCCCCAGCCGCCCCAAACAGCTGCCCCGCCCATCTTCCCTAGAGCTCACCTCCTGCCGGGGGTGCCACACCCAGTGGTCGTTGCGGGTGAGAGAGGCCCCGAGCCGCCACCCGTAGTGGTTCATGGGTCCGCGTGGACGCACCTTCCAGGCCACCTCCCAGGCTTCCCTGGGCCCTCACCTCCACCCAATTGGTCACCAGGTTCTGCCAATTCTACAGGTCTTGAATTCCTCCCTCCCACAGCCAGCCCAGGGCACAGCATCAGCTCTAGAGGGATCCCTGCCTCATCTCCTTTCTCTGCTTCCTAGCAGGATCTTTCTAAAATGCAAGTCCAAGTCACTCCTCTACTGCAAACTTTCCCTGGCTCCCCCACTGCCCCTGAGGTAAAACCAAACTTCCCAGCCTAGCCTTCAAGGCCCTTCCTGGTCTGGCCGGATCTTCCCTCAGTCTCTTCATTCCCTGTGTGCCTTCATATGAGCAGTCCCTTCTACCAGGAGTGCCTGTCCCCTTGTGCCCACAGGAAAACAATACCCGCTCATCTTCCAGACCTCCCTGCCTTTCCTCAGGGTTGTGATCCTTCCCGGGGCCCCATGGTCAAGAGTCCCATAGGGTGTCATGTCCTGTGACCATATCTCTTTGGCCAGGCTGTTAGACCTTCCAGAGCAGTGACAAGGACAGTTATCTCTGGGCCTCAGCAAAGGCATGAAGAAATATTTGTGAGCTATTTGCTCAACTGGGTGGCAAGGAGGGATCTGTCACAGCCTGGGCCTCAAATGGGATTAGATGTCCTCAAGGGAGGGTTGAGCTGGGGACAGACAACAGATGCAGGGATGGGGAGCGAGATCCCTGCAGTGTGCACACAGGCTGTGCTTGGTAGAAGAGGGACACACATTCAGGGTTGGGGGGGAGGGGAGGAATCACAGGCAGAGAAGCACCTGTGCCAACATGCACTGATGCCAGGGTCAGCTGCACATTGTTAGAACAGCCAGCCCCTATCAGCAAGGGGCCTGTTGGGCACTGACCTGCCCCTACCTGGGAGCCCACTGGTCAGTCTGGGTCCTGTGCTGAGAGAAAACAGGGACAGATGGGAGAGCCCAAAGTGGGGGCTGGGCAGGGAAGGGGACTGGACCCAGGCTCCTAAGGGAAAGCTAGGTGCCCTACAACCTTCTAGCCCAGAAGAGCAGGTACCAAACCATGAGAAATAGGCTCTATGGTCCCAAAGGCTGGCACCTGGGGCACTGCCAGTGGTCACAGGATGGCCCTAACCATCTCCTCCCAGCCCTCCTTTCCTCTCTCTCCTAGGAAAGGAAATCCCAGTGTTGAGCACCGAACATATCAAGCTTTTCTGACCCGGACGAGATGAACAGGAGAGGAAATGGGGAGGAGAGGGGGTGTAGGCAAGAGAGGGCAGGGTGTAGAGATTTTACCCATCTGAGCCTGCTGCTGTTCCAGTCTGGGCTCTGCCTCTCTCCCTGCAGACGGAAACATGCTCACAACCAGAAAAGTAGGGAAGCAAATCCACAGACAACTCAGGCTGTATCTGGTGTAAAGCCAGACTCAGGGGCACTTTCTCGGCAGGACTCATGGGGACACAGATGGGGAAGGCCCAGAGGGGTTTTGGAGGTCTAGGCTCTGGCTGTGTGGGCACTCATGACCAGTAGGCCAGCGGACAGAGGGTTTAGGATGAGCTCTAGGCGGCCTGCTTCAGCCCAGTTCTTTCTTCCCAGGCGGCCAGCTTCAGCCCAATTCTTTCTTCCCAGCTCACAGTCTCTGCCAGCCAGCATGTCCCTCACTGCTCCATGCCCAGGCCTCCTCAACCGCCGTCTGCCTCTAAGCCCCATGGTCTGGTAGAGGACTGATCCAGGGGGTACCCAAACAGGTCTGTGACTCTCCTAGAAGAGGAGCTAAGCACAAGGGGTGGGGGCTCCGGTAGCCGAGGAGTTCTAAAGAGCTTTAGCTGGCCCCAATTCTGTCTCCCCCATCCCCGTGCACAGTATCTGGAAATAGCCCCATGGGAGAGGGTTGGTAGAAAGAAATAGATTTATTCTCATGTACAAAGCGGTCAGCCCACGGGACCATATACAACAGTTGCACAGAATCCTAGAAAAACGCATCTCTCTAAAGGCAACTCAGAATAGGTAAGGCAGGTGGCCCCCCTCCCCCCACCCCACAACACATACAGAACAACACAGAGAAGGGAGAAGCCAGCAGCCAGGCTGACCCAAGAGGCCCGGCCCTATGGGGTTCTCCCAAGCCCCAGGGCACGGGTACATATGGCCTTGAAGAAGATAGGAGCCCTGCTAGGGCTGAGGCAGCCCTCTCTGGCTGCAGGGAGGGGGAAGGGACTTAGGCTAAGAGGGGGGACACTCAGGGGGCCCCTGAGGGACTCAGGGTCGGCTCTCTGCCCTAGGGTTGCAGGGACATTCCACGGCTTCTCCTGGGACTCCACAGAGCCAAGGGGACTTTGATCTAAAAGGGGTCTTAGAAAATGGATTGTCTCACTCTCCTCTCACCCACACAGGGAAAGTCACTTGCCCAGGGTCACACAGTCAGGAGGAAGCATTATTGACTCAGCTGGCACCTGTCTTCCAGCCCCAGGCTCCTTCCTGCCCACCATTCCCATCCTGCTTTCTTCCTGAGCCCCCTCTGCCCAGAGCCCTGAGCCGGCCCTCTGGCAGCTTCTGTGTGGGGCCCAGGCAGCTCCCCAGTTCCCATGCTCACCACAATTATAGTGGCGATCCTTAGGGTCACCTTCAGCCTCGTGGCTATTTCTAGCCATCCAGCAGAATTAATGACGGTTTCTAAGACCCACTCCCTGCTCACTGAGATGTCCCACCTCCTCCTTGCAGGAGAACCCTGGAAGAGGGAAGAGGGCTGGATCAGGTGAGGCAGGAATGGGGCCCAGGAGAAACCAACCAGGCTGCCTCAGAAGGACTTGCCAAGATGTGGTCAGGGCCGCAGAGCAGGTCCCACTGCTTCTCAGTCCCCCCTGTGCTCTCAGAGGGCAAATGACAAAGTCTTGGTGAGGTTGGAAGTCTTGCTTCCATTATACAGACAAGAAAGCTGAGGCCCGGGAAGGTCGGTGCTTGCCCAGGGTCGCACGGTAAGTCCTGGATTAGAACCTAGGACCTGTGGCTCTGGTCCCAGGACACCGGGGCCAGGCCAGTGCAGGGCTGTTAAGAGGAGGCCTGGGCAGGGAAGGGTCCCGGGACAGGGCTCATTCAGCATCAAGGCTGCAGCAGCCATTGACGGGAGCCCTGGTGCCATCCAGCTCAGGCACCTCATACTCCTCGTCCAGGAAGTCCAGTGAGTTGTTGCTCGGGAGGCCGCGGATGGTGAACTTGTGAGACACCTTGGTCCAGTGCTCACGGTTAGAGGCCACGCGCTCGTACAGCTCTGCCGCCTTGGGGAACAGGTCCTGAAGCAGCCTGGAGGTGCAGGGGCACAGGAGCAGGGCAGAAGTCAGACTGTGAGTAGCAAGGGTGATGCGGGCTGTCTTGCAGGTGGAACTTGCACCTGAGTGTGAGGCCTGGGACGGGATGCTCAGAGAGAGCATGAAGTGAAGGCCCCGTGTACAGGCCAGAAAGAGACAGCTGGGTCCAGAGGCCGCGGGGTGCCTCAGCTGGAGCTCGACAGCCCAGTCCCTGTGTCTGCTGCAGCCAGCCCCCCCCCCCCCGCAGGCGGCTCCCCCCCCCCCCCCCCCCCCCACGCCCCACCGAGCTCTCTTACTTGTAGATGGGCATTGCAATGTGCTCCATGAAGCTGATCTGCAGCTCAGGGATATAGGCCTTCTCCCGGTCCATCATCTCCATTGGCCTGTTGCCCATGGCCTTCTCCTGTAAGCAGCAAGTTGTCAGGACCGGCCCCTTCTCCCTCAGTCAGGCACCAGGAAGAAACTAACCCAGCCCTTCCCAGCCCCAGGCCAGGGACCCTCCCCACAACCTGGACACCCAGGGTTATGCCCCACATACCAAGTCTCCCTGGGAGAAGAACTCTTTGTAGATCAGCTCCTGAAAGGCCAGCACTCTCGTCACACTCTCGTAGCCTCCATCTACATAAGCTCCTCTACAGCTCATTCCCAAGATGGCAAACTGAGGCAGCCCTCAGTCCCACCACAGGCCCAGTTTGCAGGGGGACAGCCCCAGATGGGATTGAGTGGTGCATTCCGCCCCCCCTTCCACCAGCCACTGACTTGCTGTGTGACACCCAGTGAGTCCATGCCCCTCTCTGAATCTCCCCATCTGTCGCCCTGAACTGATCTAGGTTTCTGTCTCCCCAAAACTGAGCCAGACTGAGCTTGGCCCAGAGAGGGTGTCTGGGCTGCAGGAGGCACACAGAACTGAGCAGGCAGCTTCTCAGGGAGGGGCAGCACTTACAGCAATCTTCCTGGTCGTCTTCCAGCCCTTGGTCTGGTCAGAGAGGTCACAGGAGGTCATAAGGAGGCAGAGGAGGAGGCTGTGGTGCTGCTTGTTGGTCCGGTCATAACCCACTGTTGGGGAGAGGGTGGGGTCAAGGACCCAGGCCCCTCTGTCTAAGGGCAAGACCCCAGGGCCCACCCTCCATGCATGGCTCAGGAAATCCAGCACCCCTCGATGGGAGCCAAAGGGCTGGGTACTGGATCTGCCTGGGTCTGGTGGCTTGATGCTGGGTGGGGGGGCGGGGGTGTCTAAACCCCCAGAGCTTCTCTGCAGGCACATCACCCTCTTGGTGGTCTTTCCTCAACCCCAAGGCCCGGGGTAACAGCAGGCACCTTCAGCCATCTTCTGGAGGTCTTTGAAGATGCGAAGGTGATGGGCCAGGTCGGTGGCCAAGATGATGTCCCGCATCAGGTCCAGCATACGCTGATAGTCCTGGGCCGGGGCGGTGGGAGTGTCAAAGCCTCCTGCCAGACACCCCCACCCACTCCCTCGGCTCCTTCCCCTGACCCCATTACCTTCCGGGAGAAGTGGTCGAAGATGTTGCAACCATGGGTGTTGAGGATGGCGATGGCCTGAGCGAAGTGGTGTCTCTGGGGAGGGGGGAGAGGAAAGATGGGGGCCCCGCGGGGACTGGGGGCACTGCTCACCACTGACCCCAAGAGAGGTAGCAGGCCCGGTACAGATCCAGCACCCGAAGGTGAGCACAGCAGGCAGACCCAGGGAGTCTGGGGACCTGGTTCCCATTCTGAGCTCCGTTGTGGGCCTCTGTGTGACCCTGGGCAAGTCCCTGCAGGCCCTGAGCCTTAGGTCCCTCAGCTGTCACAGGGAGGGACACAACCAGGCAAACTCTGAGAGCCTCTCAAACTGGAGTGATTCTGAAATGATCCCCCAGAGTCCTAGATACTAATTCATATAGCAAACATTTGTTTGCTGACAAAGAAAGGCAGTGATGAGGTGAGGGCAAGGCCCCTGTCTCCAGATGCTGATGGGTTGTCACTCGGAGGAGCAGCAGGCTTAGCCCAGGGCACAGAGGGCAGAAGCAGGGCTGCCAGGCAGCCTCCTGGGAGGGAGTAAGCCCCTCATCTCCCGGGGCATGCAAGCAGGGGCAGTCTCCAGAGGGATGTTGTGGTGGGAGGAGTATGGGGCAAGGTGACCTTGTAAGTTTGACTTCTATGTGCCAAGCCATGTGCCAAGGGCAGAGAATTCAGAGACATCTCAGATTTTGTCCCTGCCCCAAGGAGCTTCCATCTGGGGGGTGGACAGACCCAATTCAAACAACCTAAGGCAAAACTGGGAATGACGGGGGCAGAGCCATCCTAGGCCTGGTGGGGAGCGGGATGCACAGGGCATTCCCAGACACGCAAAGAGAAACATGCTAAGTACAAGTCCTCCCTGTGCAAACCTGGGCTTGGGCAGAATCTGAAGGCTGACTCACACCCCCATCCACACCAGCACCCCTCCACACCCATCCAGCCAAAGGAACTAGACATGCCCTGGGCGCGGGGGTGGTGACAGTCTGCAGGGCCTGTCTGGAGAGCAGGGCTTGGGAATGGGAGCAGCTGGGTCACAGTCTAACTACGTAAGTCACCAGCCTTAAGAGGATGATGGGTACAGGAATATTGGGTAGAACAGTGGTACCTCCATGACAGAGCCCTCGGAGCTGTAGAGCGCAGCCAGCACAGATTTCTGGAAGAACCCCGGAAATCTCCATCATTCCTCACATCCAGATGTAAGTGCCTGCCACATTAGGCTAGGCATTGCCCTGCCCTCCCTGCCCCTTACCACTCTCCCATCTTAGAGCCCTTGCACAGCCTCGGGGAGCCTCCTCCCAGCTCTAAACCAGATCCTGGTCTCAGCACCTCCCACCTCCCCTCAGGATGCAGTGCTGAGACTCCGAGACACCCCCAGGAGGGTGCCCCCTATGGGGAGGGCAGAGTCTCACCGAGGCCACCTGGAAGGAGTTGTTTGTGCCTCTGTGGTCCAGGTCATGACACATGCAGGAAATAAACAAGGCGAAGATCTCGATGTCCCTGGTTGGGAGGCAGCGGGGAGAGGGAGATCAGCCCCCTCCCACATAGCCAGAGGAAGAATGGCAGCATGAGTTGTCCGGGAGCCACTGGACAGGAGCTCGGGACGCCTGGGTCCCCTTCCTGGAAAGCAGCCCTAATTTGGAGTTTCATAGGCTCATTGTTCCAGGCGTATGTAACTATGAGCAAGTCCCATCTGGAAAACAGGACTATGCAACCTTCGTCAGGACACCCTTAGGAGATCCTGGGAGGTGGTGTATGTCAGGGGCCTGCCACACTGGGAAGGGGACTCTAGCAGCTGCCAAACGTTGGCAGGGAGGAGAGATTGGCGCAGCCACTCACTCGAGGTAGTTGGAGAGCTCCAGATTCTTGTAGAGCAGGTAGCAGAAGTGGGAGACAGAAAAGGCGTGCATCCAGTTGTGGTAGGGGGGATCCCGGTAGCCCTTCTTCACCATCAGACAGAACCTGGGGGGAGGAGAGAGAGCAGCAGAGGGGCCTCAGGCTCTCCTCCTCCAGGAAGCCCTTCAGGGTCTGCCTTGCCCCATTCCTTTCCTTTACTCGTGGTGCCAGGGACTGGGAATTGCCCCTCATTCTTCCCCACTCCAACAGACCGGGCCACTCCCAGTCATCCTCAGAGACCCCTTCCCAGAGTGCTGGGGCAATGGATATGAGAGTAGAGGATAGAGTGGGGCAAAGCCCGGGGCTCCCCGCCGTGGAGGGGAAGGCTGGGGCGCGCACCGGGCCAGAGTCGGGCAGTCGATTTTGTAGTTGTTGATGAAATTCATGTCCTGCAGCATGCTCAGAATGGCCTGGAAAGAGCAAACCGGCGGGGGGGGGGGGGTGTTCAGAAGGACTGTCAGTTTTGAAATGACTCCCCTGCCCTGGGCCTTTTTGAAGCCAATAGAATTTTGGAATCTTAGAGCTTTAGATCTAAACCAGAGAACCATTAAACCACCACCAACAAAAAAAACCCAAAAACCAAAAACCAAAAACCCAGAGAACCACGAAATGGTAGAGCCAAGCATTTTCAGAGCCATGAGCTTTCAGAAACGGGATCTAAGGACTCTTGTAACCAAGTTCACACAAAATCTTAGAAAACCAGGGAGGGCCTGCTAACCCTGAGACCACACACCCTGGGCATTGATGGTTCTGGAGCAGCCTTAGGCAGTCTTCCAGCCCCTGAGCCCTGGGCAGGCCCCGTGGTCCACGCTGGCAGACCACATGCCCACTCCATCTCTGAGGGAGACTCTCTAGTCTTTGGTGATGACTGTCTTGCCAGGAAGCTCCTGTCCACGTCTAACTTAAATCTCTGGCTGACATCCTCCACCTCTTACAGTCAAATGGGGAAGGGCCAGCTCACCATGGAAGTGTCATCCTCAGGCAGAGAGCGAGGGGTGTAGGTGAAACTGGCAAAGTTGGAGTCAATGGCAGCCACAGGCTGAATTCCATCATGGAGGAGTTTGGTGTATTCATCATCAGAGACCTAGAGGGGACCAATCAGGGTGTTAGAGGATGGCCTCCACCCCCACCCAGTATCCTCCTCCTCAAAATCCCATAGTGAGGGGGGACCTCCACCCAAAATGCACCCTCACTGGGCAAGAGATCCCCGTTGTCCAGCCCACCTATGTGCCTCCTTGCCTGTGAGAACACCCATCTGTAACAGCCTATCCTCAGCAGAAACAAAGAATACCCCTTCACAATACCCCCCAAATAATGCAGCCTTTCACAGACACTAAAGGGTTCCTTCTTTTAGGGGGAATGTCCCAGAGTCTAACCTCAGTCCTTCCAACCACAGCTCTGACCCTACCCACAAAGTCTGGGACTCTTTGATTTGGACATAGGTGAGAGGAAAATGACCACCACAAACTTTGAACTAAAGCCTGGGACAGTTTTTCTGAAACTAAGTCTGGGAATGAGACAGGCTATCAGCAGACTGTGTAGGACTGCGGGACCACAGTACCTAGGGGAGCTGGCGGAGGGCCCTGAGTGAGCTTCCTAGCTTTCAGTGATTCTTAAGGTGGGAGTTCTCCCCAGATGTGGGGAACAACAGGCTGAACCAAGTTCCTCCGTGGGCTGGGTCCTGCTGCCAGCCTTGGGGCTAAACCAGAACCTGCTTGGAAGAGGCTGCCTTGAAGGAAAGCAGGAGAACAGGAGGCCCCCCATTGCTCTGGGTCTATTCTTTTCTTTAAGAGAGGACAATCAGAAAACCCAGGCAGGTCCTGGGCCCCTGAGGAACTGGGAGGCAGGGAAGAAACAGGTGGGTTGCAGGAGACCCTGGGATCCTGAGAAGAAAGACAGAGACTCCGTGTAGGCCTCACCTTCATGTGGTACATCATCATCTCGTTGGCTAGGTGGCTGCGATACTGGGCCTCATTCACTTTCTTGTATAGGAGGGACTGGGGGAGAGAGGGAAAGATGGGGCTCAAGCAAAGTGGCTATGAAATCTCAGAATGCCCAGGACAGGGACAAAGGGGTCAGACAGAACCCCCTTCCTGTCCCATGCTGACCCTAGTCCGAGCCTTCAAGCTCCAGCCCAGAGTAGGAAGCCCCCTCTGATTTCCCCCCAAACCTTCCTCCCCTTGTTCCTCCTCCCCAGGTCCTCTTGGCATTTGATCTGATACTTTGTACCCCCTCCTGAGCCTGCCCCAGTCTTCAGTCATGGAGTCTGAGTCCCAAAGCAGGGAAAGAGAAGCAAGGATGTAGGAGAGCCTCAGGAACCTAGTGGTTGGCTTCCCCGAGCCAGAACTGCCAATTCTGGACAATGAGGCGCAACATTTCCCAAAAAGAAGCTAACCAGGAGCTTGGGTTGAGGTTGCTCTGGGAAGGGATGGGCAATAATGACAACTGGAGTCTTCCCTGATCTTATAAGGCTAACAGGACAAGATAGTAAATAGTAATAGTATCCTGATTTTCAGGTGGGAAACTGAGGCCAGAGGTGACCAGCAGGCACTGTAGGCTGTACAGTGACCCAGAGCAGAACTCCGAGTCACCGACCCGTGCTCTGGACAAAGTCAATGAGGAGAGGATAACAGAAGGTCCTGCACTGGCTCTAGGCCCTGTCCCCACTCACATGGGCTATGCTGATGCCGCAGTAGATGGAGAAGGCTGTCGCCAAGTCCTCATCAAACTTGCTGAACCATGGTCCGTTAATCTTGTTCACCAGCTCGGCCACACCGATGACCTCTAGGGACCAGAGAGGGGCTAGCACCAGTCGGTGGGTGTGTCCAGTGGCGTCTGCCCTCCCAGGGTGTCCTCAAGGGACTTCGGGGCCTGGGTAACCACAAGGCTTTTCTGCTCTGGGACTCTAAGAAGGTGGGGGAAGGGTCGCCAACCCTCCGCTTGGCTCCGCCCCATCCTACTCAGGCCCCGCCCCCGGCCAGCCCCGGCCAGCCCCGCTTCCCTGAGCGGCCAGGAGCTCGCACCCTGGTTCTCGTTCTTGATGGGGAAGCATAGGATATTGCGCGTGCGGAAGCCCGTGCTGTCGTCCACGCCGCGGTAGAAAAGCGGGTGCGCATACGCGTCTGGGATGTTCAGGATCTGGCCGGTGGTTGCCACGTGGCCCGCAATGCCCTGGTCAGCCGGTATGCGGATCTCGTAGCTCTGCCGGGGCGGTAACGGAGTAGGGAGGAAGTCAGCGGCCCGCCAGGGAGCGGACCGTCGACTGTCCCTTCTGCTCCCTGGCTGCCCTGCGGACTCCTGGCTCCCAGAACTACCGCCACACCTGCCCTCCGCACGGCAGCGCCTCACCTCGTCATCCACCACACCCCCGTCGAACACCTTGGCCACCAGCTCATTCTGGTCCAGCAGGAACACGGAGCAGCTGTGGGGAGATAGCTTCAGTCCACGGCGCCCTGACACCCCTCTCTGATCACCCCCCACACACACACACTTCTCACGACTTAGGGCAAAGCCCAGATTTCTGAAGCCTAGAAAGAGTGCTCCGTTAGGAGACCCTCTGGAGGGCTGGCTGACTCCAGGCATAAATTCATCCCAATGACTTTTTTCCCTCCTTGTAGCGGCTACTGTGTGCCAGGCACTGTGTTAGGAGCTGGGGATCCATAGCCAGCAAAGGGAGCCCCCCCTCCACTGTCACTGGACGTTACTTTAGTAAGGGACACAAGCCTGAAATAAAGGATCACACAAAACATGACAGGGTCCCACAAGGAGGCAGTGGGCAGGGGGAGAGGGAAAAGGAAAAAGAGGATGAGGCCTGAGGACTGAGGCCTCTCTCGCTCCACCCTGAGGTAGATTCACTTACATCTCAGCATTGCTGAGGTTTCTGGCCTCTGTGATGATCTCCTGGAGCAGGACAGAGACGTCATCTGTGGGTGGGAGAAGCGCGGAGGGCAGTGATGAGACCAGGCTAGAGTGCCAAGAACAAACCTTCTCACCTTTCCTCCCCAAAACGCCCACCCCCACTCCCACCCCACAGCTGGGCATGGAGGAGAACAGTTCACTCACCCAGGTGAGTGAAGAGGTTCTTTGCCACTTGGAGAAGAGCCTGGAATGGAGAGAATGAAGATCGTAGGGGTTGGCGTTGCAGAGGGGTCCCCCTCTTCAGCCCCCTGCCTCCAATGTTTCCAGGGTCTTCTCATTCCTCCTCTAGGGCTCTTTGGTCATGCTGGGGACTGGCAGAGTCTAAATATATCATTTGGCTACCAACTGAAGGAGTGGGAAGTACAGCCCCAGTGAAGGAGCACAGAAATCTGAAGTCTCAGGCCTCCCTCACATCGGGCTCCCGTTGCCCAGATGTTGCTGTAGTACCCAAGTTGAACACTAGAGGACGATCGCACACAGTGCCTGCAGCCAGCGGTGGGCTGGCCTGAGAAACTACCGACCCACCTCCCTCTCTAAGAAGCCTCCAGGGCACTAGGTAGCTAACTTTCCTGCCATCAGTCCAGAAAGACAGGGGCTTTTCCCTATGGGTGACACTCTGGGTCTGAGAGCTGCATGACTTCATCTCCAAGAGAGGCTCATAATAGGTGACTCACCTGGCACTCACACTTGAGCTTTTGCTCCTTCTGGAAGGCCAGGGTGCTGGTGAGCACAGTGCTTGTGTAGTGGAAGCAGTGCTGGATCACACGCTCATCCTGGTCCGTGAACCTGGGGCAGGGGGCAGGGGTCACCAGAGAGGCAGTGGACAGCGGCCTTCCCTCCCTGCTTCTCCTTGCTTCCATTTCCCCAGGAAGTCCACTCAGAGACGCATTACTCCCCTCTACCCCGGCTGCTCGCAGCATAGGCAGCTGAGGCCAGCTTCCCCCTCAGACTGTGGGCTTTCTGAGGGAAAGGCTCTAATCCCCCTCAGACCAAAATGTGATTTCCTCCTCAAACTATTGTTTCTTGAAGCCAGAGCTATGTCCCCTTCCACTGACTTCGGATTTATCCAAATTGAGGTTGGGTCTCCCCGCTCAGACTAGACATTTGCTTGGGCCAGAGCTGGGTATTCTCCTGCTCTTCCCCAGGGGCCACCAGCCTCAGGGAGAGGCAGTGGTCCTACCCTGTCTTGTCCAGCTTCTGTCACTGTCCTACTCTTCCAACTCTGCAGGCTGTGATTTAGTGCCACCATAAATTCTAACGTGGCTGTAAGGAAGAGCCCGTCTTTCTCAGAGCTAGCTCCCATTTGGCAAGATGGCCCCTGGTCCTGCTGAGGACATTCAATCTGGCCGCCGAGTGACAGGGAGTTCTGTAGAGCTGGATGGACCAACCTAGGGAGGATCTGCACTGGAGACATGGGTTAGCCTCTCCAAGTGGGGGTCTTAGGAATGAGGGGGAGAAGCATGCCTCTGAGATCTTGACCTCTCGGCCCCCAGATTTCCCTGCCTAGGCTTCTCCCCATTTTATGGCCAGTCTCAGTGCTCCTTTGCCAGGGTATCCCCAACTCCTGCTGGCTGCCTCATGCTTTGGGTCTAGATCCCTGTCCCCACCACCCTGTATCCTCTCCCCGCCTCCCCTAGCATGGCATGTGAGCTCCCTCAGTCTGGTCCCACTCACCTCTGTCCCCATATCTATGGGTGTCTCTCATACTAAGCCTTACTGAGATCCTCATCATTCTGAGAAAACCTCAGGCTCCTTCACACCTTCACGCTTTTCCCCACACTGTTCGCTCTGCCTAGAATACCTTTCCCACTCTCCTCCCTCTCTGCCCTGAAAATAAACTTCAAATCTTGAAGGCAGGGACCATGGCTGTGTCACCCAGTGCAGAACTGGCACCAGAGAGATAAATGGGAGGTGTCTGCTAAGTGCTTTAACTGTATTCTATGTCTGCCCTGGTCACCAGCCCCCTCACGCTCCCAGCTCAAGGGACTCTGGGGTCCCTGTTCTTTGGGCTCCAGGCAGCTTGTCTGCCATCCCTGCTCTGAGCAGAATCCCACCTTGTCTCATACACTCATTCAGCACTCACTCCCTGAAATGTGTGGGACCCAGAGATGGCTACAAATCTGTCACCAAGCCCCATCTCATTTCCCTTCTGGTGCCACCTCTCCTCCAGGTCTAAGGCCATCTCAGAGCCCAGTCCCCCAGACAGCAGCCAGAGGTCACGGCCCCTGCCGAACCCCCTCCCTCTGCACTCCCCTCCCAAGGGGCCTTTCTGAGGCCACTTGACCTGTCCAGGGCTGGACACAGTAGGTGCCTGACATGTGCTTGCTGAACGATGTAAAAGCTCCTACCAGTAGGACGCCAAGCACAGATAACACAGATCCCACATCCTCCCTGCCTCAGCGGGTTCTGCTTCAGCCCCTCTTCACTCCCCCAGGCTTAGCTGCCCTGCCTGCAGAGCTCTGTGTTGGCAGGTCCTGCTCCTCAGGCCTATGACTCCCAGATCTCTGCCTCACCCTTGTAGACACCATGCCCAGGCTTTCTGACATCTCAGTTGTCCCATCATCCCCAGTGTCCACTTTCTGCAGGACCTACAGCCCAGTCTGCTTGCTGGAGCCCCAGGGGCCAAGCGTTTTGTCAGTATGTCCGCATCCTGGAATCAGGACTCACCCCCCACCCGCCTGCGCTTCCCTCCCTGTGAGATTCAGGCACAGTCTGAGAGAGCAGTGGACCACATGTGGCAGCACTCACATACGGAGCCTGTGCCCAGGACAGACACGGCTCACTGGTCACGGCGCTGTTTCTCACTCAGCTTATCTCCATGCTCAGCCCACTCTTGCAGGCAGCTCCTACCAAGTAATGAGCTGGAGTAGGACATGAAATCTATTTATGATACCACTTCTAGACCCCAAATCTGACCTCAATTCTTGAGAATAGCTTCCTAAGCCTCTTTACCTGATTCTGGCCTGCCCATCACTGAGTTTTCTAGGATTCTTAGAGGTGCCCGGCCAGTGTCTCTACAGTCCTTCAGCTTAGCCCAGCCCCCCACCTCTTCCCTTTAGTCCCTGTCCATAGTGTCAGTGGCGCTCTCTAGGTCCCAGAGAGTTCACCCATCCCAGAGCTCATCACCCCTCCATCAGGGCAGTTCCCAGCAGAAGTGCCAAAAGAGGGTGAAGGCAAGTGGGGGAAAGCCCAGTTCTCTCTAAGAGTAGATAATCCAAACTAGAGAAAGTGGGCAAAGAAAAGGGGAACTCACTTGGACCTCAACATGATTTTATTTTTATTTTTTTTAAGATTTCATTTATTTATTTGACAGAGAGAAAGAGAGAAAGAGAAAGAGAACAAACAAGCAGGGGGAGCACCAGGCAGAGGAAGAAGAAGAAACAGGTTCCCTGTTGAACAGGGAGCCCAATGTGGGGCTCGATCCCAGGGTCCTGGGATCATGACCTGAGCTGAAGGCAGATGCTTAATGGACTGAGCCACCCAGGCACCCCTCAACATGATTTTAAATAAGCCAAAATGGGTGATGGAGAGTCACCAATGACCTGTGTCTCAGCCAGCAGAAGCTGCAGCACCTTCAGAATCCCCTAGGCTTCTGCACCAACAAACCATTTGGCCCACCACTGCTGGGACGATGTCCCCTGCCTGGTGCTTTTCCCTCACTGTGGCCCTAGCAGAGCCCTGCCCAGCCTCTCATCTCCACGTCACCCCATTAAGACTCACAGGTCTCCTCCAAGCTTGTTGAAGGCGCAGGCCAAGGCCACCACCTGGTCGGTGGCCCGGCTGATGACAGGGACGCAGAGCATGGCCTGCAGCTCACAGCCCAACATGCTTTGCAGCTGTTGCACATCCTCCTGCAAAGGGGAGGGGTGTCAGGGTGGGGACGGATGGAGGGAATGCGCTTCTGTCCCCGAGCCTGCCACCACATCCCGCAACAGGCAGTTCTAAGGGGCTCCTGCGGAATGGGAAGCACTAAACATGGGGGTGGCTTGGGAGAAAGTCCCTGGGGCTTGTCTCTGCCATTCGCAGGCTGCCTTCTCCCGGAGACCCTGTCCCTTTGCCTCCTCCCCCAGTCCAGCCAGCCCATGGCTTACAGAGGTGAGATCTTTCAGCTGGATAGACTTCTTATCTTCTACCACGTGGCCCAGGCGCCCTGTCGTCAGCTGGGGAGTGAGGAGAGGCTGAGTCAGGGCCCAGCTCTCTCCAAGGTCAGGTGACCTCAGACTCAACCCCCCTCCCAAGTCCGGAAGTTCCAGCAACTTCTTCAGTAAATCCAAACGGTGGATAGAGTCAATACTGGGGAGTTGAGGTGGAAGGTCGGGTGGAGAGAAGTTCTGCTCTTGACCAGAATCCCCTTTGGATGACATTAGGGTCTTCCCTAATTAGAAGAGAGTAAAGCAAACTCCACAGAGAGTGGAACTTAACATATTCTAAGAAAGCCAAATCCAGAAATATTCCAACAGAAGTGAACTGGTCCCAAGTAAGCCTTCCTATAGATTGTAAGAGATCTCTCCTAATGGATCCTGTTCATGACAGGTTGTGAGCTCTCATAACATTTCTTTTTTTTTTTTTTAAAGAGTTTCTTTATTTATTTGACAGACAGAGATCACAAGTAGGCAGAGAGGCAGGCAGAGAGAGGGGAGGAAGCAGGCTCCCCGCTGAGCAGAGAGCCTGATGCGGGGCTCGATCCCAGGACCCTGAGATCGTGACCCGAGCCGAAGGCAGAGGCTTTAACCCACTGAGCCACCCAGGTGCCCCTCTCTCATAACATTTCTAAATAGATTCCAAGATCCAGATAATTCCAGCAGATTCCAAGAGATTCTAGCAGAGACCCTGTCTCTCTGGACAGCTCCCTGGAGCCCCTCACTGGCCCTAACTGCTCCCACAAACTCCCAACACTGAGGATAGATGGGGGACTCACCGGAAAGCTGGTTTCCTCCTGTAGCACTTTATCTCCAATGACCTGATAGGCAAAGTGGCGGCATCGGTTAAAGGGTGGGCAAGGCTGTTCCCCTAGGAGACCGGGTACCCCACCCAGGCTCCGATCCTCAGTGGACCTGGGCCCTCACCTTACAGGAAAGCTGGAGATTGTCCTCGGACACCAGCAGGAGGCAGCAGCGAGATGCCTGGGTTTCTTGCTGCAGCTGAGAGGCAGGGACCAAGGGAGCGGCTGACGGCGGATCTGGGGCTACCCCTACTCCCCACCCTCTAGCCTCTCCGAGGCTCCTCAGGTAGGAGGAGGGGAGGGCAGAGCGCCGGAATCTGACTGAGAAGGGCCCTAGGTCCCTGGGGGACAACCGGGAGCAGGGGAGAGGCACGTGCACTCACGTATTGGAGGACTTTGAGCTGCAGGGAAGAGGCGTCCAGGTCGTAGAGTTCCCCTGCAGTGGGGAGGCGCGGGGCAGAGGGAAGACTCATCGACTACCCCAGGGATGCTCCACCTGCCGGCCTGCCCCGTAGACCTCCCTTCCACTTGTCACTCGGGTACCCCCCCATTCTGGGTGCGCCCCACTCCATAGGCCCATCCCTTCCAGGTTAGATCCTGTCGGGCCCGGGGGCCCTGCCCCGCCCCCGCCGGGTCCTCACCGCACAGCTGTAGGATCTTCCGGTCCTGGTCGGTGTATGCGACGCCGCCCTTCTGGTCTCCCGCCGCCGCCACCGCCGCCACCGGGGGGTTCTGAACCGCTTCGGAGGCCGCGCCGAGCCTGCGCTGCTGCAAGGCCTGCACCCTTCGCAGGGCCACCAGGGTCTGGGACAAGCCGAGTGGTCTGGTCATCAGTCACTTGCCCCACTAGTACGATGCTCCCCGCCCCCTGGGGACCTTCACCTTTGCTCAAACCTTTCCGTCGTCCTGCAGTGCTCGTTGTCCCCAACCCCAGTCCCAAACAATTCAACCCTTAGCGTTCCACCCACCCGTGGGCTCCCAGTGCCCCAGGAGTGTCCTTCAGTCCTTGAACAGCTAGGGACAGAGTTTGTCCCCCTGGCTGGCCCCCAGGCTCTTACAAGATGGGGCAGGGTCAGATTTCTCGGCTTCTCTGGCACTCTTGGAGTTGAAAGGCCTTGTTAAAGTCACAAACTCCTAAAGTCTCAGTATCATTAAGTACATAGTCCTTCCTAAGTATTGACAAGGTATCTGACTTGCCTTATCTCACTGTACCATAAGCAAGTCAGTGCTATCCTTATCCTCATTTTCAGATGTGAAACTGAGGCTCAGAGAGGTTAAGTGACTTGCTCAAGGTCACATGGCCCAAAGATGGACAGGAACCCAGGTCTGTCCAGTTCCCTGGCCAGATCATCTTCCTACCAGTTGTGGTGAGGTCTTTAGCAGCCCCCATCTTACCCTGCCCTACCCCCACTCACATGCTTCTCCACTGCCTGCAGGCTCCACTCTTCACTGTCGCTCAGCTGGCCACAGTGCACCTGAAGAAATATGAGAGGAGGACTACCTGTGACCTCCCCTAGGCTCCTGTCCCATGCCCAGCACACACCTGTCACCACCAACACATCCACACCCCAGTCTGTAGGCCTCAATGATAAGCCTATCCTTCTGACCAAGCAGATGGCTCCAGGAAAATCCCCTCCTCCAGGAAGCCTTCTAGGGCTAATCCAAGGAAAGAAATTTTCTGGTCTCTGCCTTTTCAGACACTCCCATTAACAGCACAACCCAGGTGTCCAGTGAGGGAAAGGGGGGGTGACCTTTGACCCCTTTCCATCTCCCAGCTCATGGAGCCCCTTAGGCACTGATGATGGAATCAGTGGTATTAGCCTCAGCCCCCAGCTCCATCTTTTCCGTGTTGAAGCTTGAGTTGCCCTTGAGTCTGCAGTAAGGGAAGAGTTTCAACATTTATGATGCATCTGCCCAGCCTAAAGAACTTAGGAGGAAGGATGGGTGAATGGATGAATGAGTGATAAAGTGCTTGCCTTACATGTGTGGGATTCTCACCAGCCCAGAAGGCAAGCTTCCATCCTGCACATGAACCAAGGCCCAGAAAGGTTGTATTGCCTTGCCCATGGTCACACAACAGAAAGTGGCAGAGTCTAGGAGAGCACCTATCACTCCCTCCTCTTGTCTGCCCATACCTTCTCCTCTCAGGATCCACTCTCAGCCCTCCCACCACCCCATCGTCTATCATCCAACTTCCCTGTGTCAATCATGAGGAATACCCTTAGCACATCTTCTATACTTTGTGAATGCTCTTCCCTGACCCCTGCATGGGCACTTGGTAAGAAAAATGAGGAGTGGGGGGGCAGTCTGGGAGCCCATGGCAGGTCCTGCCAGCCAGGCTCCCCACCTGCGTCACCAGCTTCCTGTGCCTACTCAGGGCTGCTTGCCACCTGCAGGGCTCCCCACAGTGACTGCACTGGGGTCCCTCCTTCATCCTCCCTCCCCACACAGCAGCCCCCATCCGCCTCTGCTCTAGGTCCCCTGCCTGGAGCAGATGGAGAGGAGGAGCCCAGCAGGTTCTCGGAAAGCTCACAGTCTGGGTGATGTGGGATGGCGTGGGGGATGCAATTGGTGGGGTGCAGAACCTCAGACCTATGGAAGTAGGAGAGGGCAGATGGTGTGGATGGGAACCTCAGGGTTGTGGGGGCTCCGAGGGGAAGGGCATCAGGGAGGCTTCAAGAACTGGCACTGAAGTATGGGGAGGACAAATGGAGCCTGAAGAGAGGGGACACTGCATCCAGGGGTGTCCTGGCAGGGCTGGCTAAGAGGTGGCATGGGGATGGGAGGACCAGGGCGGGGGTAGGATCCATGGTGGCGCAGGGGAAAGAGCCTTGAGTGCAAGGCGAAGGAATTGGACTTTAGCCTCACTGTACTGGGGATTCATGGCAGACTCTAGCATCTGTGGACGAGAGATGGTTGTTGAAGGTTAAGTTCTGGACGCAGTGCCACCACCTAGGACTCCCGCAAGACAGGGAGTTGAAAGAGGCTGGGAGCATGGTTGATTTGTGTATGGCTTACATAAACATGTCAGTATTTTACTGTTAGTAGATGGGGGAGGCTATCCTTCTTGTTCCTTCCACCTGGACCCGTCTCTCAGGAAAAGAGAAGATTGGGACCCCTCCAGGACTGCAGGACAACCAGTTCCTGGGTTGACAACACAGCTCTGGGAGACTGAAGGAGAGCTTCAGAAGGCTGGAGACAGGGACGTTCTTCTGTACCCCTTGGACCCACCCCCAGCCCAGCGCAGGCTCCTGGGCTGCCTCAGCCCACCCCTACCCAGCCTATGCACGAGCCCACACACATTCTCCTGAAAAGCCTCAGCACCCGCCCCTACACTCACTTTCCCATGGAGATGCTCAGGCGTGTGGGCACACATGGAGTAGAGTCCCAGACTCAAAGGCATCCACACACCTGCACCCACAGCATACACACCATCCATATGGGCACATTCAAGCCTGTACATAGGACACCTGGGTTCACATAGCCAAGAGTCATGCACACACTCCTGCCCCCCCATAGGCAAACATACAATCACCAGCACTCACACATGGCTTTTTGCTCACCCACAGGAACACACAATTGCAGCCTACTCTTGCTAATCAGGGAGTGCGTCTGGGCCCCGTGGGAACACTCAGTTGTGGGCACTGGGGCTGCAGAGAGGGTTGAAAGCCCAGCACAGCCTTCAAACCCCTCACCCTCACCAAGTTCAATGTGGCTAATTGCATGAACACGTCGTCCTCATGTAAGGAGAGGGTGTGGCTGGCAGAGCCAGAGGGAAGCGTGGGCACAAATCATGCATCTGATGCCAGAGACCAAGGGCCACCCTCTCCTGGGACTTCTCATCCCAGAACTAAAGAACAGAGCTAAGGACTCTTTGCATACGAAGAATCTGCCCTTCAGGCACCTTGAGCCGCAGACACCCAGCACTTAGCCACACAGCCCTGCACCTGGACGGCACAGTCCTCAGACAGCCCTCCACCCACAGTATCTCCATCAGGCACCAATATTCCTTGCAGGGCTCCCTGTTTCCTTGCCAGTATTTGCCATCATTTGCAATTCCATCCCCGTTTGGCTCACTTGTTTGAGTCTGTCTCCAGACACCTCCAGGCTGTATGACCTGTGAAGCCAGGGGTCAGTCACTGCTCTGTTGGCAGCACCTAGCACACCATGCCTGGCAATGCCCAAGAAATGGGTCTCCGACTGATAGATGGGTGGGAGGATGGATGGACAGATGGAAGGATGGATAAATGGACACCAAGAGCAGAGAGTCTGAGAAAGGAGTGGGGCTTGTTGAAGATGGAGCTGGTGAATCAGCCCTCCCCAAATCTCTACCCTGTTGGCACCCCGTTTACCCTTTGGCCCTCTGCCCTCAGGATCCGGTTGCAGCTAGGAGGTCGGGGGTATCCTATGCCGCCTCTGGAAGCATGTGAGATCCAGGGGGACACAGGACCTAGCAAATGTGTATGCATGGGGAAGAGGGGTGTCCTGGGGAGTTGCTCTTCTACCTGAGGCACAGGCTTGGAGGAGAGGCAGACTGAATAATTTAAGTACTTTTCAAGAGCTCTTGAAAAAAAAAAAAAAAAAAAAAAGAGCTGCCTGGGGCCTTTGAGAAGGTGGGAAGCTAGTTGTCAGGAACTCCTCTTGGCAGCCAGAGGCCCAGGTGACATCTTGCTCAGCACCGTGCACCCCAAGCCTCAGCCTCACCAGGATCACTCTTCTCCCAACCACCCTTCTCCCCACCCTGCCTTGGCTCATGCTGTTTACTCCTCCTAGAATATCCTTTCCCTTCTTCTCTGCCTGTCAACCTCCTACCTATGCCCCAAAGCCCCACTCAAATGCTACCTCCACTATGAGGCACCCCTTGGTGCTCCAGCCTCTGCCACCAGAGTACCTGCCAGCAGCATTTATTTCATTTGGCCAGTGGTCATCTGGGGATGTGCCTGCCTTCCCCCAGATGGAGCTTCTAGAAGGCGCAAATGGGTCTCGCTCTGCTTTCTGCCTCAGCACCCAGCCTGGATGCCCAGAGCAGGGTTTCCTAGGGTGCACTGAATGTGAGTAACGCTGGCCGCCTCCCCTTCCGCAGCCCACAACATACATATACACACAGGCCTTTCTCTCCGCAGGTGAAGGCAGAAACCTGGACTCTGGGTCCAACCTGAGCCAAGCTGAGCTGCGGGCATGGCAGCCATCCTCCTGCCGGCAAGATGAACAAACTCCAAACGTCTTTCTCTTGCTGGAGTGGCTTGCCTTCTGACCCGGCCCTCACTAGAGCTGCCACAGGAAATCCTTCTCGGGAAACTGGTACCCCCAGACTCTTTTCCCTCAACAGAGGTGGGCCACCGAGTTACCCCCTCCCACCGCCCACCTCTGCACATTGCCCCCAGTCCTGGGCCTCTTCCAAGCCACCCGCTCTGGCACAGATTGGGACCAAGAGGGAGGGAAGCCGCGCTGAGAACTCTGTGCCAACAGCAGATCCGTCCCCTGAGGGAACAGAAGCTGGGGGTGGGGGAGCAGCTTGCGGGAGAAGCCGAGGGGCCTGCGGCTCCCTCAGTCAGGCAGATGGGGCGCGGAGGAGACCAAGCCAAGCACTCCTTCCTTCCTCTCCTCTCCCCCCCTCCCGCGGCCGGCCCCCACTCCCACTGCCCTCCCCCGCCAGCAGCTCCGGAAAGGTCAGGCGCCTCCGAAACCTTTAATTCCGTTTTAATGAGCTCGGGAGGAGTCCCACGGGCGTACGAGGACCCCCTCTTCATCTGTCCGCGCCCCCAGGTCTGAGCCTTATTGAGGTTGTGGCTGCCTCGGTGAAGCCGACCCCCCCAATAATGGCTATCGGGGGGCGCCAACCTTCGGTCCCTAGGACAGGAGGATTTGATTTATGGGAGAAGAGCCTGAAAGTGGCTGAACCAGCCCCACTAGGCTCAGCCAAGCTCGGCTGGTGGAGCAGAAACCTGGTGAGCTCCGCCAGGGGGCAGCAGAGAGAAGGGGGAGCCTGGGCCTGGGTTCCCTGCCTGACAGCCCACCCTCCCACTACCCGCCCCCCCCCGCCCCACCCCCGGCTCCCCCAACCCACACCCCTGCCCCGCCAGGCAGCGCATCCTCCCCTTTGCCGCTGAAGCCCCTTCCCCTCTATCACCCCCTTCAGGAAGCCCGCCCATCGTCGCCAGCATCAGCGGTGGGGCTGGATGCTTTGGCAGGCAGCCCCTCCCAGTGGGCCCCCATCATGCTCCTGAGCTCCAGCCACGGGAATCTGACTAGCCTTCCCACACTGGCTCTTTCTGTCGTTAACATGTCCATCCACCCTTCCTCAGTGTCTGTCAGGCCTTCTGTGGACCAGACCCCTGCCCCTAACCCAGCAGGGAGGATGCCAAAGAGGAAGCAAGGTCAGGGTTGCACAGATAGTTCTGATGGGGCTGAGAAGTACAAGAGAGGCTTGTACATGTCTCTGAATGTTGCTGACAGGGCCAATTATTTCATCCTGCCCATTCAAGGTAGGGCGGAGAGCTGGGGTGTGGGAAAAGCCCAGACTCCTCCCAGATCCCCATTTCCCCCACTCCAGTCCAGCTTGCTGCTCTACACACACACAGACACACACACACACACACACACACACACACACACACACAC